>MJUU01038539.1:99871-133406 GCA_002080025.1 Modiolus philippinarum | reverse complement strand
CGTAGATTGTCTGTAAATAATGAGTTGTTGAAAATCTGCGACATAATAACGTAAAATTTGTGATTGTATGATGGTGTAATTGAAAAAATATTCTTTCGTAAAATATTGTGATGCAACGTATTTAGGAGTGATTTTCTGTCCCGAGATAGGCTTTGTTTGTTGCTTGTTTAAAATGGTAAGTAATAAGAGAGGCATATGACACTGTTAAGATGGATGCCCGTTTTCCTTTCATCAATTATTTGTAGTGCAAAACCAACACATTTTTCGAGTGCATGATTCAATTAATAAAGACACATAATATTTTTGATAAACTTATTATCTCTTAAGTTTTAAAATGCAAAACTACCAGAGTTGCAAAGCAAACAGTACATTTGTTATGCTGTACAAGTGTTTCAATGAGTAATCTCTAATTAGTAGTATTAGACTCATACACGTCCAAACATATTCAGGAGGAAGGACTCATTGCCAAAAAGGAGTGCGATCCGGAACCAAGGACATCCAAATACATATAAGTTATTGCATTTTGAAAGTTAATGAACTGCTAAATTATTGGGAGTATATGTACTTCTGAAGAACCACAATAAAAGCGTTGTTCCGTTGCTCGGTTTTACCATGTATTTGTATAGATTTTGTCTCATTTGCATTTACTCAATATCCCTTCATTGTTAATTACACTGTAAAAACGGTGTTTAGATTTTAAACACTTTTGAATAGGAAAAAGAAGGGAAACGGGGAATGTATAAAAGAGACAACGACCCAAAGGGGAGTAATAACAACTCAAAGCCACCATAAGATCTTCAATGAACGGTGAGGAAACCCCACACCCAACGGCAGGTCAAAGTTGGCCCCTAAATAAAGAGTAATCAAGTTCAGCGAAATAAACATCATCCTAGACTCCCACAGACATAAAGTGAACTAACTAGAATACAGACAAGACAATAAATTTAGATCTAAACATGTTTAGGAATGTATTTTAATCCTTAACACTGTATGGTCGAAAGATGTTTAATGCTAAACACGTTTAGGATATAAACATGTTTAGAAATGCAAACCATCTTGACTTTACTCCAAAAATGTATGTGAAACACATTATAAACACATTCCTAAACGCCTAAACACTTTTCTAAACATCCAAACACTTTCCTAAACATGTTTAGATCTAAACATATTTAGCCATTTTATAATCCGAGTTGTTGTCCGTGTAGAGGGCGCTGTGGTCTTCTTTTGTTTGATTTTGAAAATGGAAACGTGGCGATAAACAAAGACGAACCCAGCTTCTTTCGTTGAGGAGATACTGCTTTAAACAGACACATTTTGTCTTTAGAGGTATGTATTTGATACAAGTTGCTGTAAAATACGTTTGATGCTTATTGATTTATTAATTCTTCTTTAATTTTAATTACTTTGCAATGAGTTTGACAATGATCTCTCATTCTCATGTACATGTTACTACTTTTGATTTCTAGGAATGTTTCCTAATATAACACATTTATTTAATACAAACACTTTTTTTTTTATTTGAAGGGACTGAATACTATTTTTGCATAAATATTATAAAAATGTTTTATTTTCCTTTTTATTTCTATTTAGGTAATGGAAGCTGCACTTGTGAATTGGAGTGTCGACAATACTTGAATGGGGCAAGATTGAAGAGAGAAACATTTTAAATAAATAACCCCCGCCAATCCCAAGTAAATAAAAGTTCAACCAAAACACCTAATATCTAAAGATGTTTAGGTCTAAACATCTAATATCTAAACATGTTTCAGACCTAAACACTTTCTTTACTTCTAAACATGTTTAGGTGCTTAAAAACGAACACAAAAAGTGTAATGAAAGTGTCTTAAATCTAAACACCATTTTTTCAGTGTATAGTCAATAGGCCAAGTAGAACACATAGGCTCAAAATTTCTGTTGAAAACATTCTTTGTATAATCTTTCGTATGGCGTTTCAAGAGTGAATTACGATTATATGCAAAAATACAATTGAATAATGTATAAGCCACACAAATAGTTCAACTTTTTTGTTTAACTATTTGTTTGGCTTATAAATTACGTACCTTTCTCACGCCATCCATAGAGGTATAATCATATTTTGCATCATTGTCGAAGTCTCCATTATTCACACCTACATCCCCATTCAACTCGCACAAAAATTCTGTCTTCTTATAGTTGAACGATTTACATGCAGCACGACGTACACATTTATCAAAACAATCGTTGTGACCATGATTGGGATATATCATAAATGTACTCCCCGGTAACTGGGCACCAGTTTTGAACGGACTGACAATAAAGGATCCTCCAGAACACGTACTCTCAAACGAGATGAAAAAGAGTGGTACTGTCAAAAAACCCCTGTGTACTATTTTCATCTCCTTCTTTTATAGAAATTAATATATGTGTAATTATAACTATTGTAATTTGATCACTCACTCCTACAACTAAAACTAGTATGGTATTTAGCTTTCCAAAACAGTCTTAAATTTCGAATTTCCAATATGCAAATAACATCTTTGAATAATTCATTAAAGTGGAATAAAATTGGTATTTTGCTTTTCACCGTGAAATAAACTGATCATTCACCTTTCTATAACCAACCAATTTTAAAAAATAACAAAAGTAACATATATTTTCATTTATGATGATCTTAAATATTTAATATGTTTTGGTTAGGAAAACTTATACCTAGCAATATATAACCATTATGTTTTATAACAAGGCAATGAATCCAGACAAAAGAGATATTAAATATTAAAAGTTTGTTTCGACACTGTAAAAATCAATTAAATGTTTTCAAGAGGCAGTTGAAGTGAAAAATAATCAGGAAAAAGATACTCGATTGCTCACGCGTATCTGTTCAATTTTGATGAAAGGTTAAATCGAAAAAAAAAACAAAACAAAAACAAAAACTGTAAATGACGAAGTCCACCTAAGGACTGGCTTAGTAAATGTTCAATATTTTACGAAAGGATATGGAGTAAATGAACATGAGACCATAACATACATGTTAACTCCAAGTACAATAATTTAATGAGCTGTATGGCCATTTCGGAAATTTACAAAATAAAATATAGATTTATCATCAAACCAAATTAACAGTAATTTCGGTATTTAATTATTTTATTTCAAATTTCGATACCATACCTTTAAGATTTTTAGTTCGTGAGAGTATTCACCAGCAAAGGTAGTCATTACGGCGGTGCTGGTAAAAAAACCCATCTCCATTTTGAAATGAAGGGATATGGAGTAAATTCACATGAGATAAAGTCTCTACTAAAACATGTCAAAACAAACCAATTTCTCAACGCTTTTTTGTTGTTCTTCAATTTTTGTGAATTTTCTCTCTCAGATTTCATATATCTTTAAATAAAAGTTTTACAAATGTTTTTATTTGATCTGTATTGACGCAAGTTCTGTAGAAACTAAATTTACTATAACTTTGGTATTTTGTTATTTATCACCACTGTTGGCGATGCCACTGCAGTTAACCTGTTAGTCCCCCGAGAGTATTCACCAACTTATTATTTAGTTATTTGGTGCTGGCCCGAATACTGATCGTTCTTGGAAACTTCCAATATTTAAATTTTAGAAATCTGTTATATAAAACTAAGGCGCATCTCCGTCATGCATACCTCTGTTCTTAGATTATTTTAGCGTTTCATTTAGATCTATTGATTATTTGTACTCGATCTGCATTTCGATTTATTGTCTTTCAAATGTTTTAATTTGAACTGTATAGGCAAAAATATTCGAAATGGCCTTCTGCAGAAACTAAATTTACAGAATATTTTTATTTACTTATCTTTTTGTAAATAAAAAACCAAATTTATAAAACTTCATAAAGAAGATACGGCTTATTTCTATTCTGAGGAAACAATATATCTTTTCTTGTAACAAATTGACATCTGAATTATTTATTTTCAGTTTTGATTCTGAATGAACAAATAAAGAGATATGGAGTAAATGTACATAGGACAAAATCCCTATAAATACATAGTAAGATCAAGCAAATGCAACAACGCTTTAATTGTTGTTCTTCATCTCGATAATTCATTTGACGTGCGCTTTCCCTTAAATATTTATTCAATTATATATATTATTACGATAAGCTAATATCAGTACTCCAGATTTAATACATCAGTCTTTCTGTGCTAAAAAGGGTTCATATTTAGTGAAAGGTAAAGATAGGGCCTATTTTGTTAAACATCAGACTGATTCACACAAAAAGTATACAGATAACTAAATACCGAAGTGGAGGATGTCATCGCAATGAACTAAATACCGAAGTGGAGGATGTCATCGCAATGCTGGTATTCTTGATCGATAACATATTTCTAGAATTTTTGAGCAAATTTGTTTCTTTATTCGTATCAAGCCAAGTTCATACAAGGGCTAGTTCAGAAAAAAAGACAATAAGCTTGCAAAGTCCTTTTTTCAGCTTCCATTATATAGATGATGTTCTTTCATTGAACCATCCTCAATTTAATGAAAATATTCATCTTATATACCCAAATAAACTCGAAATTTAAGAGACCACTGATACATCATCATCAGCATCATACCCGGACCTATATCTACATTAACAACTCTTGACGTCTAAAAACAAAACGTTACGACAAGCGTGATGATTTCGACTTTCCAATAGTGAATTTTCCGTTTTTGAGCAGTAATATTTCCACATCTTCAGAATATGGCGTGTGCTTTTCACAACTCATTCGCTATTGCCGTGCCTGTAGTTTGTACAGCGATTTTGTCAACAGAGCGAAATTACTGTCTCAAAAACTTATACATCAAGGGTATGTTCATTCACTGTTGTAAGGTATAACGGTCGTCACCACGATTTGACGGACCGTTTAAATGTTTCTATTTTGAGTAGATCCAGAGTAATTGTTTTGTCTTTGTCATAATGTCTCAATTCGTGTTGGATATGAATTACCGTGATTTTGGATTTATGATTTTAGAAATCTCCCTTTCCTCGTTTTTGATTCGGTTTTCGTGTGCCCATGTATTTCTTATATCTTCATAATTTTACCAATTTTATTTACATTTTAAAGTAACAATAACTACTGACTAATCGTTTTCGAAAACAGTGAAAATATTCTTACTGACTAGTGTAATTGCTATTCGTTTAAAATTAGAAAGATAACTGATATCAAAGATAACCTAAATAGGACTAGGATCTTTGATATAAGCATTTATGGAGTTAACAAATGTCACCTTAATTTTGATCGTAACGATTTCGTATTTTTTTTAGGGGAGGGGGCGTATGATTTGTAAGGAAACTTTGCTAAAGTGAGCTATATATTAGCTAAATTAAGGTGTTGTGATAATAATTCGTTATGGAAAATGCAAGCTAGTTTTAATGAATATAAATATTACTGATGTGGCAGAAAATGGTTCCTATTATAAGATGGCATGTGTAACCTTTGCAAAATCCCACATGTACATGTACATTATTTTGTATTTGATACTGATGAGTCTTGAACAACGACTTACGGATAAGTTTGTCCAGTAATGGTCAGCAGATATGTTCTCTTTTCCAGAAGCCTTCTTTTAAAAGTTTTGCTTAATATATCTCTATTCTTCATTCGAACTTTTGTATTTTTGTGTACATTTCGTCGTTAAGGTCAGTGCTCGCCCTTGCAATCAGGAAGGTGGCAAGATATATCTGGAGAAGATTGCGTGTTTTATCCTTGTGACTTGCGATGAATTAGTATAGAAGATGGTAAATAATTCAGTGTGGAAAAAACGAAATTCCTATGAATTGTGTAAAAATAGTAGCATTGTTAAATTTATTCATATTAAACAGTTGAAATCTCGTTTTACTACAATACTGGATGCATTAGAGGTCGTTCATTTTTGGTTACTTTAAAACTAAGTACAGTCACACCTGCCTTGGCGACCAGCTGTATTAAGTGACCACCTGTATTATATGACCAAGTTTTTTTTTATCCCCATGAAATGTGACACTTTTTCAGAGTTTCTTGGAGGTAAAAACAGACAAGTTTGTAGTTATATTCTCTTTTTTCGTACACATTGTGCTACTAATATTGTAATAATTGATGATATATTGGAACTTATTCTTATATGTTTTATACCACGATTTTACATTGTTCTTTTGAAGAGAATTCAGACCTCCACACTTATTCGCTACTAAAGAGCTTTGGTCAAAACAGCCACTTTCTAGCAAGTGCTACGTACGTTTTTTATAAATATTATTATGTGAAAGTAACATTTTTCGTGATGTTTCAACTTTTGTGAATTTTATTGTTCGGTTAAACCACAAAATTAGGTTCCCCACGAAATGCTTTTTCACCAGAGTTTAAATGCATAAAATTCGTGACCACGGATTGAAGTACTCACGAAATAGTGATATTTATGAAACCACGAAAATTGCGCTGCGTTTTCAGTGGTATGTTTCTCATTGGTCATCGCTGCAGTAGTTTTATAATCGATATCACGATCTTGTATCGATAGTAGATAACTGTTTCAAAGATAACAGAAGATCTTTCCAATTAACAATTAAAGTTTTGCTCTTATTTGACTTCAATATCGGAATCGGTAATTTTAACACGATGGGTGTCTTATAAAACAAGAGATGCTTACTCTACTGGTGCGCCTAATCTCTCTTTGTTCCATGTTATTTATCTGTCTGTATGTCCTTTTTTTCTGTGTCATATTTTTGCGATGTTTTTTTTTCTTTGCTCTTCCGATGTTGCTATTTATTTATTTTTTTTATATTCGCTGTAGAAAAACAAACTATTATCATGAATAACAAAAAATAAAAAGTTAACTGTAAATTTAGTTTGTGTTTTTGGTTATTTCGACCAGTCATGTCTCTTCAGTGCAGATCAAATTGAAATTTCGAAGACGATAAACCAAAACATTTTGTAAAATCTGATAGAGAAGAAATAACCAAATAGATCTAAGCGAAATAAATTTTCAAATGAACACCGAAGCAAGAGCCAAAAATCGTATATCCAGAATACATGGCAATATAAGGATTACATACAGACAGAGAATGTAAATGACGAAGACGTAACAAACAGTACATAAAACAAACGCCTCAAAAATAAGGCACTAACAGTGCGGACCCCTTAAAAACAAGAATCAGCTAAAGATTGAGCTATTTTAGAGAGACATACTTCTTAGGCTAACAAAACTTCCAAAATTAAGATATTGGAAGTTATAAAATTAAAATCGGCTCGGCACCGAAGTACTGGGTAAGTAAATATACTAACATTGTAGCAATATTGCAACAACAGAGGCATCGATTCAGTGTTATTAAATATAAGAATACCGAAATAACGATATATTTAGTTTATGTGTATGGCAATGTCTAAAATTTATTTCTCTTCAGTGCAGATCAAATCAAAATTGAAAAGACGATAAACCAACATTTGTTTAAATTGAAACACTAGTCAATTAAATAAACACTTCAATATCGAGGTTTCCTGTGTATAATAATAAAATACTGTAGTTATTGTTAATATCTGACTTATCAAATGCAATTTGTTTACAATTGATAGATTTGTTTCATCTTTTCGACGGTCTCTTAAACCTTAGATAGATATGGTGTTTGTAAATACAGGACGGTGGCTATGCTTTTCAATAAACAAAAATAGGTCTCGCAAAAGTCAATTGTAGAATTTTACTAAAATATTTCAGCACCATATCAGAATCTATCATTATTACTTAAAGCCAAAATCATTTGTAACTCTGTTCTAGTAACGTAAATTGTTAAAACTTTTTATCACCTTTAGGCTTCGTTATCATAGAAAAATAAGCAAGGCCGTGAGTCCCTATCTTTTTTTGACTGTTTGTTCTACAGCAGGTAGACTTCTAAATCATAAGGTAAGTTCAAACATCTGTCCTTAGCTGATTTTGGTTTTCCCATCTAGATCCTATTGGTAATTTGTTGCCTCTCATCTTTTACACATATTTCGGTTAATGGATTACCAAATGTATTGATTTGGTCAGCACTGAAGAGACATAAATTTTGGAAATGCGCATATGCAGATAACGTCGGTATTTTGTTATTTGTTACCACTTCGCCGATGCCACTGCTGGTGGACTGTTAGTTCCCGAAAGTAGTCACCAACCCAGTAGCCGGTACTTCGGTGCTGACCCGAAAACTGATTTTATTTGAAAACTTGCAATATCTAAATTTAAGGCAATTTTGTTTAAACCTACGAAGTATCTCCCTTCTGCATACCTCTGTCGTTAGCTGATTTGGCTTTCCTATTTAGATCGTATTGGTAATTTGTTCTCTCTAAGCTTTTGCACATATTTCAGTTAATGGTTTTCCAAATGTTTTGATTTGGTCTGCACTGAAGGGACATTAGTTGTCAAGATGCGCATATGCAGAAACTAAATTCACAGAAATTTCGGTATTTTGTTATTTGTTAGTACTTGGCCGATGCCACTGCTGGTAGACTGTTAGTCCCCGAGGGAAGTCACCAACCAAGTAGCCAGTACTTCGGTGCTGACCTGAAAAATTATTTTATTTAAAAACTTGCAATATCTAAATCTAAGACAATTTACTAAAACCTATGGAGTACATTTATATCTCCCTTCTGCATACCTCTGTCGTTAGCTGATTTGGCTTTCCTATTTAGATCGTATTGGTAATTTGTTCTCTCTCAACTTTTGCACATATTTCGGTTATTGGTTTTCCAAATGTTTTGATTTGATCTGCACGGAAGAGACATAAGTTTTCGAAATTTGCATATGCAGAAACTAAATTCACAGTAATTTCGGTATTTTGTTATTTGTTACTACATGGCCGATGCCAATGCTGGTTGACTGTTAGTCCCCGAGGGTAGTCACCAACCTAGTATCCAGTACTTCGGTGCTAACACAAAACTGATTTACTTGAAAACTTGCAATATCTCAATTTAAGACAATTTTGTTAAACCCTAAGGAGTATCCACCTCTTGCATCTGCACTGAAGAAACAAAAGTTGTCGAAATGCCATATGCAGAATCTAAATTCTCAGTAACTTCGGTATTTTGTTATTTTTTTCAACTGAGGACTGCAAATCTAATATCCCATATTTTGATTTATTTCTAAGCCAATCAATTCAAAAAATTGAAACTGCTACACATTACAATCAAATTTTGGGGAGACTTATTGTTCTTACTGTGTTTCTTTTTATTATTATAAAGTCAACTAAACGAAGTTGTTAGACTTATTGTTTTTGTTGCGTTTCTTATTATTATTCCGATTTCTTTCTTTCTTCTCGTCCCCATGAACTTGTCCGAACTCAGATATTTTACGAAAGGATACGGAGTAAATAACAAAATACCGAAGTTACTGTAAATGAACATGAGAAAACTACACATATGAGCCAAGTGCATCTAAGAAAAAGAGCATACATCTCCAAAACGGGGAATTGTTTTGCCAACTCTACGCTGCAATAAAAGATAAACTCCTGTATTAAATATTTTACGAAAGGATACGTAGTAAATGAACATGAGACAATAACACATATGTCAACTCCAACTGAAATAATTTAAATGAGCTGTATGGCCATTTCGGAAACTAATTCCTCATCAGCAGCACTAGAACCCAAACATAGGAAATCCATAATTTCAAAAAAATGATTAAAATGTAAAAACCAAACGAAATCCGAATTATCAGTTTTATTAAATATAGCTAAGGACAAAAACTACGATGGGGGAGTTAAACTTTAGGTTTTAGAATTTACATAAACACCGAAGTTACTGTTAACAGTAATTGAAAAAAGCGTACACTTGAGATATAATCTCATGTACAAGTACACCATATCTAAGAACCATTAAACCTATAATTTTTAAACTTTTTAGGATGTTAACCCCATGTATCTAGTTGTGCCAGAAACAAATTTTCTACGTAAGGGGGTTCATTAAGGGTACATATAGGGGCTCAAAAAGGGATGGGGTCGCCAATGTTAACCCTATTGGGAAATGGAAATTTTGAGAAAATAGTTTATCTTGATGATTTTATTTTAATTATAGCAATACGTATTACATATGTTATGAGCAGAACCCCAAAATGTTTGGGCTCAAAAAGGGTTGCCAATGTTAACCCGAGAGTAAAATGAAATTTTGAATGTTTTTCACCATATTTCTTTCTGATTCTCAAAAACTTTTAATATTAGCCCAATGAAACTTCATAAGGAAAGTATGTGTCAATTTTGAAATCACACCACAGCATTGGAAATTTCAAAAATAACTACTGTTGCCATAGAAACTAAACAAAAAAAAATTTTGAGAAAATAGTCTATGTTGATGATTTCATTTTAATTGCAGCAATATGTATTACATATGTTAAAAGGGGAACCCCTAACCAAATTTTTTTTTGAAGTGAGTCTGAAATTAGGTTGAATGGAAGAAGCAAAAATTTTTTCCGAGGGATTCATCAAGGGTCCATTTTTGGGGCTCAAACAGGGGTGGGGTCGCAAATGTTAACCCTAATAGAAAATGGAATTTTGAATATTTTTCACCATTTTTCACACCGTTCTGTTTCAAAAGCTTTTTAATATTAGCACCATGAAATCTCATAGGAAAGGAGTGTGTCAATAAGGAAATATTCAACAGCTATTGAAATTTCAAAATACTACTGTTGCCATGGAAACCAAAAAAAAAAAAAATTAAAAAAATAAAAAGGAAATTTTGAAAAAAAGTTAATGTTGATGATTCTATTTTAATTGCAGCAATATGTTTTACATATGTTATAAGGGGAACCCCTGTCCCTTTTTTTGGAAAAGAGTCTAAAATCGGGTTTTTATGGACAAAAAGCATTTGGTTGCCATGGAAACAAAACCAGAAACTTATTTTTTTTTGGATTTTCTGATAAAAGCATGAATTTTGAGAAAAGCATGTATTATGCTGTTTGTTATGTTTTTATTGAAGAAGTAAATATTATCTAGATTATAAGGATTATCCACTGCCCAAATTTGTTTCAGAAAGAAGTCTTAAGTGCATAGTAATGAACAGTGGAGCATTTGAAACCAAGCTAGAAACCTACAATTTAGAGAAAAAACATGTTTTTGTATCTTTATTACAGCTTTTTTGTATATCTTACGTAATAAGAGAAAGCCCTGCCCAAATTATTTTTGAAATGAGTTATAATTTGGTTGAAATGGAAAATGGGGCATTTGGTTTCCATGTAAACGTAGACGGAAACCTTTATTTTGAGAAAAATGTATTTGATTACAGATATATGCATTACTTTGGTAACAAGGAAACACCCTGTCCATTTTTTTTCTTCTTTTTTTTTAAACGAGGTATAAAATTGGTTTCAATTGATAACAAAGCCAAAACCTTTAATTTTCAGACAAAAAAAAATGTTTTTTTTTTATTTTTATTACAGCAATATGTACTATTCAGGTAATAAGGGGAATCCTTGCCCAAATTTTTATCCTCGCACTTTCGAAGAAAGTTCCGGGATAATGTTATACACTCCTTCCTCCGTCCGGACACTTTTTCTTGTTACTCAAACTTTTTTTTTTTTGATTAAGGAATTCAATTTTGTTGTAGAATTGTTGCATATTGTCTGTAGATGCGCAATAAGCTTTCGGATTTTTGATATTGCTCTTATGGCAAACAAGAGGCCCCAAGATGTCAATTTTTACACATGTGGCATGTGGCACAAACTCCTCCTACATTCATGGATTAATGGATTTAATTTTGTTGTAGTATTGTTGCATATAGACTGTAGATGCGCAATAAGCTTTCGAATTTTTTATCTTTATCTTGGTGCAAGCAAGAGGCACCAACACGTTGATTTTGAAAAACGCCCAAAGTTGTGGATTTTGTCACATGTAGCATGTGACCCATCTCCTCCTACATTTTTGGATTTGGGGATAAATTTTAAATGCAGCATTGTTGCATATAGTCTGTAGATTTGCAATAAGCTTTCGGAATTATGATTCCGGTTCCAACTTTGGTGAATTTCCTGAAAATGTCAAAGACTCATATTTTTTTAAATTTCAGCATATAATTATGTATTTTAGCAATTGTTTGATAGAAAATGAGATTTTAAATAATTAGAATTCCAAAATGCGATTCCAAGTTTGGTAAATTTCCTGAAAGTCTCAAAGACCACTTATTTTGTGGAATTCTACCTATCAACTATGCTAACATACTTTGTTTAGTTTAGGACAAACATTTTAACTAAATGGATTTCAAAAATATTGGATTCCAATTTTGGTAAATTTCTTGAAAGTCTCAAAGACCACTTATTTTTTTTAAGTCGACCTAGCGACCATGCTTAAATAGCTTCTTCAATTTAGGACAAACACTTTCATCAATTGGATTTCA
This sequence comes from Modiolus philippinarum, assembly GCA_002080025.1. Taxonomy (NCBI): domain Eukaryota; kingdom Metazoa; phylum Mollusca; class Bivalvia; order Mytilida; family Modiolidae; genus Modiolus; species Modiolus philippinarum. Next base: position 121,098 of record MJUU01038539.1, on the reverse strand, counting down.
AAAATATTTGATTCCAGTTTTGGTAAATTTCTTGAAAGTCTCAAAGACCACTTATTTTTTTGAAGTCGACCTAGCGACCATGCTTAAATAGCTTCTTTAATTTAGGACAAGCACTTTCATCAATTGGATTTCAAAAATATTTGATTCCAGTTTTGGTAAATTTCTTTAAAGTCTCAAAGACAAGTTATTTTTTTTTTAATTCTACCTAGCAACTTTACTTAAATAGCTTTTTAATTTAGGACAAACATTTTCACTTAATGGATTTCAAAAATATTAGATTCCAATTTTTTTAAAATTTCCTGAAAGTCTCAAAGACAATTTATTTTTGGAACTCTACCTAGCAACCATACTTAAATAGGTTCTTTAATTTAGGACATACACTTTCATCAATTGGATTTCAAAATATTTGATTCCAGATTTAGTATATTTCCTGAAAGTCTAAAAGACCACTTATTTTTTGAAATTCTGCCTAGCAACCATATATATAGATTACACCACAAGATCCCGTTATCCACTAGAGATAGTTAAATTTTAAAATTTTAATTGCGAGGCTTGCCGAGCATTTTAAAATTTTTAAATTTAACTATCGAGAGTGGATAAAATATGGTAATAAACAGGATAAAGTGGTGTAATCTTTTTCTCTAATGGTCAATGATAAACACCGAGAATTGTTTTTCCGATAGATTTGGCGGGAAATAGCACGGGGCTTTATTAACATACGTTGAATAAAGAAAATTTATCTAACGAGTCAAAACCGGTTTAAACTTGACATATCATTAGAGAAATATCCTTAAGTTCTTTTTGTAAAAATAACGACTATCAATAGTTTGATTTCAAAAATATTATGAAAAATTATGCCCAGGGGGTAAAACAACTGTTTTCTGTGTCAAACAGGGGGTGCGGGGATAGCTGTCGTTTGGTTATAATAGAGCATTGAAACCAAGCCAGAATCATATAGTTTTAAGAAACGTGTTTTTGTATTTTTATTACAGCTATCTATATATAGCTGTATTACTTTGGTAATAAGGGGAACCCCTGTCCCCATTTTTTAAATTAGGTGTTAAATTGGTTTTAATTGATAATTGAGCAATTGACCATGGAAACCAAACCATAAACCTATAATTATGAGAGAAAAAAGTGCTTTTGTATTTTTATTACAGCTATATGTATTACTTGGGTAATAAGGAGAACTACTGTGAAAATTGCTTTTTAGAAGAGGTAAAAAAATTGTTGAAATGGATAATGGAGTCTGGTTATGCCCTGAAATCCGATATTGGAGTTCGTTTGGGAGACCTTTTGTGTTTCGCTATAACTTATTATTATTCTTTTTTTCTTTCTTCACGTCCTGATGAACTTGTCCGAACCAGAACTCAGAGACCATTTTACCTAGAGCTTTAAAACCTTGTAGGATGTTAGCCCAATGTATCTAGATGGTCAACATACAAGGATTTTTTTAAAAGGGGTTTAATAAAGGTGCATTTGGGGCTTCAAAAAGGGGTGTGTTTTCCATGTTACCCCTATGGGAAAATAAAATTTTCAATGTTTTTCACAATTTTTTCAATGTATCTTAAAAACTATTAACTGTAACTCCGAGAAACTTCATAGGATAGAAGTGTGTCATGTAAGGCTGATAAGGAATTAATTTCCGAAATGGCCATACAGCTCATTAAAATTATTGCATATGGAGTTAACATATGTGTTATGGTCTCATGTTCATTTACTCCATATCCTTTCATAAAATATTCCACAGGATTTGAAATTTAAGAATTAGTATCGTGGCTATTGACACCATACCAAAAAAAATATGAAATTTTGAGAAAACGCGTTTATTATTGACAATTGTATTTTTATTACAGCTATATGTATTATTTAGGCTATAAGGGGAACCCCTGCCATTTTTTTTGTTTTTTGTTTTGTTTTTGTTTTGTTTTTTGAAACGAGGTTTAACATTTGTTGTAATTGAAAATTAAATGGAGCATTTGGTTGTCATTGAAACCAAGGCAGAACGCTATAATTTTGAGAAAAATGTGTCTTCTGTTGTGTTATGTTTTTATTTGAACTATGTGTATCAAAGAAAATTGTAAGGGTAGCCCCTGCTCATTTTTTTTTTCAAAAGGGGGTCTTCTTATTCAGTCCTTATCCGTCATTGTGCAAGAAGTTCTTGGAATTTTCAAATTGACACCAGTTGACATGCAAACGGCAAAAAGGCGGGAAAATAAAATTGCTCGGAATTAGATGAAACTTTATAAGAAAGTTGCTGAAGACATCGGGAATAGGTTTCTGGTCTCCAAGACATCAAAATGGTACCTGTTGCCATGGAATTGGCAAAAAGGCGGGAAAATGAAAATGATCAGAATTTGGTGAAACTTTACAGAAAGGTTACTTAAGATGTTGGAAATTGGTTTCTGGTCTCCAAGATCTCAAAACGGTGACTGTTGCCATGGAAACAGAAAAAAGGGCGGAAAAATTCAAAGTTCTCAGAATTAAACCACACTCAGTAGAAATTGTTGCACAAGTTGTATGGAAGTGATTTGTAGTCCCGCTTTCTGATTTTGGAGTTCGTTTTGGAGACATTTGTATCAGCATCCTGATACAGTTATAAATTTTTAGATAGGATATAACGATCCTTAACATATCCACAGGAGCTTCCCTTTTAATTTTCAGATTATTGGGAGAGACTGTCATTCCTTAGAATGATTTTTCGCCTCGCTTTATTGCTAACTAGAAACAGCCTGAACTGATGCCCGTTTCAGTTTTCTAAGATAGAGTGAATTTTTGCAGTTTTTGAAATATTGCTTTTCTTGAAATAATTTTTGTTGTGATAATGGTTATATAAAATGTATTTAACAATCAGAAAAACGAGACTGTCTTTTAAGGCTAACTTTGATTTTCTATTCTTTAGAAGTTGTTTACATTCTACTAATATGTGGTTTTCACTCTTGCGGTGCACTTAGCTGAACTCAAATTTTGTCTTGTCTGACGTTACTCATGAAATATCATAAATCGGCAAAGGACAAGTTAATATAAATTGCTGAAATCATCTCTTTAGTTTTTACATCTAAGATTATGAATGTCAATTAAAGAATATGAAATGAGGGTTATGACAAAAAATACCAAACAAAATTGTCAAATGCAGATTCGAAGTAGTGTAACACGTTTTGGCTTCTAATGCCGAATACAACTATTCAGGTACAAGTATGGAAAGCCGTTGTGCAATTTATTCCCTATTTATTGATTTCTATAAAACAACGGCAGTAGAATACCGAAGGAACAAAGGGATGAAATTTACAAAAATCGAAGTCGAAAGGCATGGCTAAAACGAGAACACGGAAAACAACGACGCCAGACACAAAACATCGACACTAGACAGACAAAAAGCACAAAAACAAAAATCACAACACTCAAATCAAAGCACTCATAGTGTGAACTCCAGTGAAACTGAGAGTGAAATCAGGTGCAGATTCGTATAAATGAATTATAGATATAAAAATAATCTTGGTCGGCTGAACTCTTTATATAATATACTTATCCGATACTAAAATGATCTGGGTCACAAAGGCGATTTATGGAGATTGGAATTATAGATATCAATAAATCGAATTATGGAGATTTGATCTGAATTATAGATATCAATAAATCATTTATAGATATTAATAAATAGCACAATTTATTGATATTTAAAAATGATTTATAGATATTAAAAAATGATTTATTAATATCTATAAATCGTACACTATTTTAAATATCTATAAATCATTTGTAAATATCAATAATTCATTTCTTTATATCAATAAATTATTTTAGATATCAATAAATAAAGCTGTATTTATTGATATCAATAAATGCTGATTGATAGATATCTGTAAATATTTATTAATATCTATAAATGTTGATATCTATAATTATTTATTAATATCTATAATTCATTTATAGATACCAATAAATAGGGAATAAATTCCACAACGGCTTTCCATAACAAGTGTACTTTTACATTATCTATACGTATTCTCTTAAAAATAAACGACATAAATCTATTTGTAACAACCGCAGAAGAATATCGAAGGAACAAAGGAGTCGTATTTACAAAAATCGAAGTCCAAAGACACGAGAAATATGAGAATACATTGGTGTTATTTTGATAAGATTGTCAATAGCACATTAAGTTTGGTAGTTTGTGTTGTTATCTGTTGATAGAAGATAAAGATAAATTTGGCAGATTTTTTTTTTGTTGTTGTTAATTCACTATTCTTCTTGGACTTTGTTTCATGTGCCTAAAGTTCTTATCCTTTAACTTTTTTATTCCTTGATATGTTCAGCACGCCTGGTACTCTTTTCGAAACAGAAGATGCATTTTGTACCGGTACTCGGTAATTTCACAATTTCACAATGTTTTTGAATTGGGTCCGCGTCGTTGAGCTAAATATGTGATCCTCTGTTCTGCTCTATGCTGTTCTTATTTTATGACCTATTTGTGTGTGTTTCTGATGCTGTCATTGTCTTTTGACTATTTTTGTGAATGATGGCCGTGTTCCCCTTTACTTAAAGGCAAAATGACAGAATCATATTGCTTCCTATGCATAATGATGTATTTATGAACAGCATACATATGAAAGAATAGATCACACAACATTAAAAGATTTAAATGAGACTTAAATGTTACTAATGATAAAAGAAAACTTCTTTAAGTGAAAATTAGAGTTCGAAACTACGATGAAAATTGTGTTCATTTTCGGTATCCGTGGTCAGTATCTCGTCCTTTGTATGAAAGTCACCATTGTCAGTTACGCAGGTCGCGAAGCAGCTCGGCCAACATACGCTCCAATTTAGACCCACTTTGCTCTCTTTCAGATTGCGTTCTTTTGCCGAAAGCCTTATCAGATGTCCTTAACCAATGTCGCTTGCCTCCATCGGCTGTGCTTTGATCGCCGCTGTTACCCTCATTATTTGAATCATCTGTTTGGTCAGCTTGCTTGTCCATGGTTATTTGCGGCCAGTTTCGCAACAGAAAATTCATGAAGCCAAGGCCTGTAGTAAAATAAATATTATGGAATCATTAATTTATTTTTATATGATACATCTGAAGTTTTAATAAATGATCCAAAGGCTTGAGGAAATTATGAAATTTTGAGCCTTGTACAGTGGGTGTATAGATAATCCATATTCATAGAAATCTATTCGCAAATATCCCCAAAAGTATTTCAAGCAAATAATCCATATCCCTAAAATGTTCTTCAATATCCCGAAATAAAGAACTTTTTCGAAAATATGACCGGAATTTTTCGTATTTCGTAAATAACCCGTATCCCGAAAACAAATTCAATAATCCATACTTCTACATAAAAAGGGCAAATAGTCCATATCCCTAAAGGCTAATAATCCTTATCCCTTAAACTCCCATACAAGGCTCAATAATGTTATCAAATTGAGATGTATGTAATATTTAAGATTTAGAATTGAATACTATATAAGAATGGTGATTCTCATTCTTACACTTAGTATGAAGGATTTAACCAACTAGAAGCTTATTGCTACCCACTTCTTGCGACTTCATTTTTAAAATGATGTGAAAATCTCCAACAATGGCAAATTTAATATATATTTTTTGTTTATATTTCTTTTTTTTTTCAAAGACGATTCTTCGTCTGAAATAATCGAAACTCCAAATTTACCAATATTTAATTTTGAACCAAAATATCGTATGTCTAATAATAGTTTTGATTATAAATTTGATCAAATCTGCTACTTTTTTGGTTAACCATGCAGAATATTGAACCTTTTTAGCAAACCGCGAGAGACATAATAGGAAAACATTTATGTAGAAATAACTAAATACCGAAGTTACTGTGAATTTAATTTCTGCATATGCGCATTTCGACAACTTATGTCTCTTCAGTGCAGATAAAATCTAAACGTTTGGAAGACCATAAAATCAAAGATGTGTAAAAACTGATAGAGAACAAATAACCAATATGATCTAAATGTAAAGCCAGAATCAGCTAAGGACAGAGCTTTGCATGAGGGAGATTCTCCTTAGTTTTCAACAAAATTTACAAAAAATTAGATATTGTATGGTTGCAAATAGAATCGGCTTTCGGGTCAGCACCGAAGTACTGACTACTGGGCTGTCAATACCCTCGAGGACTAACAGTCCACTAGCAGTGGCATCGACCCAGTGGTAACAAATAACTAAATACCGAAGTAAGTGTGAATTTAATTTCTGCATATGCGCATTTCGACAACTTATGTCTCTTCAGTGCAGATAAAAATAGAAAAGATAACAATTCACAATGGAACTGCAAAATAAAATCAATTAAATGTCAAAAGACAAACAAAAATAACGATATGAACTCGGGAAAGCATTTATATGTTGTATTGTTTATTGGTCCCTTTGTCAACCAACGGATGACAGTGTTTATAAGAGCACTTTGTCCAATATGTCATGTTTGTTGACGACCTCGCATCTATGAGCAAAAGTGAAGATACATGGATGTAGGGTTGTTCAACATTTGGGAAGTGAGCCGTCTTGAACTTTCTTTTACTAAGGAGTGTTTGCTCTTTGTTGAAGGCCTCTTCATGAAGAACAACAATAAAAGTGCTTTTTCCATTTGCTTAATCTTACCATGTATTTGTAAGGATTTTGTCCAATGTATATTTAATTCACATCCTTTAATTTGTTCATTTTTACTGGAGTTTGTCTCTCCTGCAGTGTTGAGTCCGTGAAAAGATTCCAAGTGCTTGAGGTATATTTTGTCAGTTTTGGTTTATTTGTTCATTAGAAAATTTCTCATATGAATGCAATATCAAAATTAAAGATTTAATTTTATATTTAGTAAAAAATGAACTATTTCTCTTGACATCTGTATATACATTATCAACATCTCCGAATTTTACTTGCCAAGTTTTCTTTATCAACGCGTTTATATGTTATATATTGTCTATTGTTCTCTTTGTCGGGCAACGGATTACAGTGTTTGGTAGGGTACTTTTTCAAATATTTGATGGTTGTTGACGACCCTGCACCCATGACCAAAAGTGTTAATACTTTGTGTCGCGTTGTTCAACATTTAGCTAGTGAATTCCGCTCAACCGGTCATAGGAGCCGTCTTGAACTTTATATGAGGTACGACTGATTTGGTTTTGTTGAAGACCTCATGGTGACTTCAAGATAAAGAATAACAATGCAATCGTTGTTCCATTCGCTTAATCTTACAATCTATTTATAGGGGTTTTGTCCGATGTTCATTTTCTTCAATATCCCTTTATTTGTTCTATTAATTTAAGTTAGTATGACCCACAATCCTACTAGCATAAATCGTGATATAGGAGAAATTGGACTTCCCATTTATACTAGATAAATCCATTTGAAATTGGAATTCTAATGCCCCCCGTAAAAATTTTGATTTCCACTTTGAACTTGATTAAATCCAGTACACATCAGAGTTTAAATTTGTTCCAATAGAAATTAGAATTTCAATTTGTATTAGGGGGATTCTTGATACTACTGGATTCCAATTTGTACTTTAACATATGTATTACAAGTTATAAAAATATTTTTAGACCAATATAAACTTAATATATACATCGGTTTTCAAGAATTGAACATTTAGAACATTTTCCAATATGATCCAATGTTAAACGAAGATCTGCAGTTGCGGAAGTCTTGGATTCACGATCGGACCTGATATAATACATTTTTTAAAAGGCCATCATGTAACCATGCTCAGTTAATATGAACTTGAAGCATGAAGCGGTTTTCAAGAATAAATAATTTACATTTTTCCAATATGGTCTTTATTTAACTATGTTCGTTGGTGGCGACCATTTTCGATGAGAGAGGCCAATCTGCACAGAACACTTTTGCTATTCAGACTTAACTTTTATCTAAAATATTTTTGGAATAAGAAATAAAAAATCAAAATGATATGAAAATTCAAAAAGGGGAAGTCATCTCTGTATGATTCATCAAGTTTTTTTCAAACTTAGGTGGATTTTAACATGCTTAATATTTTTTTTTAATTTCAACATAGCCTTAATGTAATGTATAAGACAAAGATTACAAACATTTTGAATATTTTACGGAAAAAGAGCAATAACTCAAAAAGACGAGTTCCCGAATTTTCTTCTAAATTGCTGGGCATGTAGATGTAGTGTTAATGCGTGTCAGCTTTTTGATAATCTATAAAAGCAATTGTCATGCCACATTTTTTTTGTAACAGTTGCCATTTTGTTTGGTGTTCTGACTAATTTTTTCAACTGTTTATCCTGTTGATGATCCAAGCAAGGTGAGCTTAAAAGGTGAAAAATACAATGATTTAGATACATGCGATAATAGAAAATAGGATACGTAGTACACTTTAACTATAACATTGGTGCAGATTTATAGTATTGAACTTACTTTGCATCTGACCTCGTATTTGCTGTAGGAATGCTTCATCTGAAATTTAAGACAATTCACAAAGCTTAAATTTATATACATCCAACATTACAACAATCAATTCATGGTCTGTAAAACTAGTAAAACTAACAATCAAAATTGCATTTTGTTATATATGTATACGTTTTTTTTTTCATATAAAACATTGTTTACACTAAAACTTATATTCCATTATTGCTCATGCAAATACAATGTCGTCCTAATCAAACATTTAATTGAAAATAACAACTACAAGGTTTTGCATGTGTTCTATGGTATTACCAGAATATTTATTGCTTTTCACCGACAATTTAACTGAGAATCATGTTTAACATACTAATGACAAGAAGTTTAGAACCCGAATGTATTACAAAAACAGGACAACAGCAAATACCTACAATGGCCGGAAGCTACAATCAGAAAACACAATTTTCAAGCGAACTTCAATAAAAAACATTACTGAAAACAAGAGACAACCATAAATAACAATAGGAACTCGGGATGGCCGGACTTGGTACCGGCACTAGCAAAAGCCAGCGGTAGGGTTCAACCGGTTTACGGGTATATAAACCTTCCCTTTTTCTATCCCGTTTCCCTATAGTATAAAAAACATGCGAATAAAACCCATTACAGGTAGACTACTAACTTTATGTATATAAATCTAAATTCAGGAGGGCGATTCAATTGTATATGGACATTGGATTTTGCTTTGCAAAATTGTGACATGAAAAAAAATCAGATACTGACACTAGTAACTAAAGTAAGTAAGAAGCAAACCGTCAGTCAAACATAATTAATCCAAGGACAATTGCAACATTAGAAAAACAAAGACACAACAATTTAATGACTGTACGAACAGAAACGAAAATGAAGACAAACACAGACATATAAAGATGAACAACTCGGACCCAATAAAAACCAAAGATGAGATAACTAGATGCTTTAAGGCTATATATAAAAATAATGACATCGACAAACATTTGATCGCATGTTGCGAATACAGTTATGTGCACAGAATACCATCCGAAACAGACTAAAAATACTCAAACTGAACTCATTGTATATTGAACGTCACAGTGACGTAGTCTTGTATTTATGATAACAGGATTATCTTGTTCAAGAAGTTGGAGGGTTGAATGAATATCTTCAATCGACTTTTTGAAAGAATTGAAATAAAAGCGTTTTTTATTAATAGCAGGGCCAATGTTACCCCTCTTGAAAATTATCTTTTCCAACTCTCAAAAGGTAATCTTTGATATTATACAATAAGCAGCTATGAAGTAAAAGAGATACGTTTTGTCGCTGAAGCCACAAGTTGCATCTGCTTTGAATCATTGATGATAAGAAAAAGTCCACAAACAAAAACATGTAATTGTCTTCTGCTTAATTGCTATCGAATATTCAATCTGAAATAAATTGTCCAACATGATCAGAAAATTTATTTTTATTAAGAATAAGACAATGTGCTTTTGATCAATGAAATGCAAGAAATTTATGTCTCTTACTCATGAAAAAACCCACGTTTTTCTTGTTCTAATACCAATATCAATTGTATAACTTGTATACCCCATGCTTTACACAGACAATTGATCAAATATAACAATTTCAAAATTTTTTGAACGTGCAATATTTGATCAATTGTCTGTTTTTTTCGATATGCATTTTAATCCTTTACTATCAGCTTTTCGATCGGGATATGGGTGTCAAACTGCTCTTCTTAAAATCATAGAAGACTGGAAAAAGTCCTTGGATGAAAATAAATATGTGGCTGCCATATTAATGGACTTAGCGAAGGTCTTTGATTGCTTGCAACATGATTTATTATTATTAAAACTAAAAACATATGGTATGGCAGACACTTCTTTGGAATTACTTAAAAGTTATCTGAGTAAAAGAAAACAATGCATTAAGATTGAAAGTGTCTGTAGTAATTTTGAATATATGTATAAAGGTGTACCGCAAGGATCTATTTTAGGACCTGTTCTATTTAATATTTTTATTAATGATATCTTTTATGTTGTAGATAAACGCACACTCTAAATTATGCTGATAACAACACTTTATCTAAGGAGTATCTCCCTCATGCAAAGCTCTGTCCTTAGCTGATTTTGGCTTTAAATTTAGATCACTTTGGTTATTTGTTCTCTATCAGTTTTTAAACATCTTTGAGTTTATGGTCTCCCAAACGTTTAGATTTTATCTGCACTGATGAGACATAAGTTGTCGAAATGCGCATATGCAGAAAGTAAATTCACAGTGACTTCGGTATTTAGTTATTTATCATATTCAGATTATAAAATAGATTAGAAAATGTCATACAAACTTTGGAGACTGACAGTCTTAAATTACTGGATTGGTTTGATTATAACCTTATGAATGCCAATCAAGACAAATTTCAAGCTTTAGCTTTTGGTAAAAATTCTTTTGATCGTAAAATTATTTTTGAATTAAATGGAAATGAAATTGAATGTGAAAATGATGTTAAACTGTTAGGTATTACAATTGATTACCAATTAAATTTTGATAAACATATTTCAGAAATTTGTAAAAAGCATCTCGGCAACTGAATGTATTAAAACGAATTGGTAAATTTTTAAATAAAATTTGTAGATTAACAATATATTACTCTTTCATTCTTTTTAATTTAAATTACTGTCCTCTTACTTGGCATTTTTGCAGTGAAAAAATACTTTAAAAATGGAAAAAATACAAGAAAGAGCTTTACGTTTTGTATGTAACAACTACACAAGTAATTATGATGAACTGTTTGGAATTATCTTAATTACCCTCCCTTCAAGTACGAAGGGTGAGAACAATTGCTCTCGAAACATTCAAAATAATTAATAAAAACTGTCCGTCTTATCTTCATGATCTTATAAATATAAAACAACATCAATATTCTTTCAGATATAACAACTCAGCTGTAGTCCCCAAAGTCAGAACCACTAGGTATGGTATAAACTCCTTCAGTTATACTGCTTCTAAACTGTGGAATGATTTGCCAGATCATTTTAGAATTGAAACAAATTTTAATCAATTTTCTAAATTAATAAGTACCTGGTCTGGCAACTCATGTCACTGTAGTGCATGTAAATAATTTACAGTTGCTTTGCTTATACTGCTTGCTTACTTACTTGCTTTTTATGAAATAACTAAATACCGAAGTCCCTGTGAATTTACTTTCTGCATATGCGAAAATGTCTGTACAAATTGCAGCTTTTATGTCTTAACATCTAAATTGTGCCATCATGCTTTTGTTTTTTTTTTGTTTTATTGCATTGCTGTTTATTTGTGTGAATTTTGCTTAATATGTGTATCATGCTTTTATCTCAATTTGTGCTTTCTTAAATTATATATATATATGTGCTATGAATTATGCTTTTATTTGCTTTATGTGCTTTTTTAAAAATGTTGTGTGCTATGTGTTGTAATGTGCTGTAACAGTCTTGAATATTGTCTTAATTATGTACTGCATGTGCTTCTGTTTGTTTTTTTTTAAGTTTTTATATAGACGACTTAAAAGCTCTTGAGAGCTTATGTTATATATGTCATATATATCTTCTTTAAATAAAGCTTTTGAACTTGAACTTGAACACAATCCACTATTTAGAACACATGACAAAAAGCCTAGAGACAAAACTCAAACTATTTGTAATTAAATAGACAGATTATAATATTAACGCAATGCACCCGATGTAAGACCTTTCAATAAATTTAACAGTAAATACTTTATCCATTTACATATATTTTCAAAAACGTAACTTTTCTCGACCACTTTTACTGGAGAATTCTCTTTTCATATTGAAGAAAATCAAAATACTATCAACTTTTACATAACAATATCCAAGCTTCAGAATATCTCTAACTCTCCAAAACTTCCAATATAACTATTCTACAGACATGTTGATACACTGTACTTTAAAACCAAAACTGCTTATCTCCAACACCCAAAAGTTGAAAATCAAGCAAAATATTCTAACACAAATATAGATTACACCACAAGATCTCGTTCATTACCATATTTTATCCACTAGAGATAGTTAAATTTTAATTGCGAGGCTTGCCGAGCATTAAGAATTTTTAAATTAACTATCAAGAGTGGATAAAATATGGTGATAATCGGGATAAATTGGTGTAATCTTTTTCTCTAATGATAAATGATAAACACCGAGAATTATATTCGGAATAGATTTGGCGGAAAATAGCACTGCGCTTTATTCAACATAAGTTGAATATGAAAATTTATCAAACGGGTCAAAACCGGTTCAAAGTTGACAGATCATTATATGTACCCTATCTCTTTTATATGATCTCAGATGTTTCACAACATGTTATATTTTCTAATAATCTATGCGTGTATGCATATACCTTAACTTCATATGACAAAGACAAATGGTTACAAATGTCAATAGATTTTATTAATGAATGCTTGGTCAAACACTCATGACAATATGTTAAATATACTTATCGTAAAATAGTTAATACAGGGGTTTGTCTTTCATTGCAGTGTGGAGTTGGTAAAACAATTCCCCGTAGTAGAGAAGCATGCTCTTTATTTTTCTTAGATATGATGTACTTGTACATGAGATAATATCTCATGTGTACACTTTGTTCAATTACTATTACCTAAATTTATGTAAATTCTAAAACGCAAGGATTAACTCCCTCCATCGTAGTTTTGTCCTTGCTATATTTGATATTACTGATTATTCGGATTTAGTTTGGTTTTATGCATTTTAAACATTTTTTGAAATTATGGATTTCTTTTGTTAGGGTTCTAGTGCTGCTGATGAGGAATTAATTTCCGAAATGGCCATACAGCTCAATAAAATTATTGTAGTTGGATTTAATATATGTTTTATGGTCTCATGTTCATTTACTCCATATCCTTTCGTAAAATATTATCAAGTATTGATATAGATTAAATACATTTGGTATTCTTAACCACTTTGTTATCATTCTTAAATTGTAAGAAAAGGATAATTCCCTTCTTCGTGACAAGTACTCGGTGACGCGCGTACTTTTATATCTTTTTAGTTTTCAAGGTCTTTGACATATGACAAGAAATTCCGGGCCTTTTCGCGTATACAAGTCGTGTCGTAATCCTATATTGAGCACGATGGACCCCGTAAAACTATTTTACAGATCACCTTAACGTATTAACTAGAACCATAATATCAAGATCATAAAAGGAAAAGTTGAGTATTACGCTACATTCTTCAAAATACATGGAATGAATGAACTATAACACAATCACAGTGTGGATAAGATCCGATCTTTGGTGTTACATTTAAAACATAAATGAACAAAACTAGAACAAGACTTATCTTATACCAATGGGGACTAATTGCGCGCCACTTCTGATTTGTTTTTATATTCGTATGAAGCCAGATTCATACAAGAGCTTGTCCAGAAGAAAGAGAAAAATCTTTCCAGGTTCTTTAATTTCAGTTTCCGTTACATAGATGATGTTTTATCGTTAAAGAATCCTCGATTTAAGGATTATCTACATCTCATCTACCCCAATGAACTGGACATTAAAGAAACAACTGATACACCAACATCAGCATCATACCTGGACCTTTACCTTTATATCGACAAATCGGGTCAGTTAAAATTCAGACTTTATGACAAACGTGATGATTTTGACTTTCTAATTGTGAACTTCCCATTTTGAGTAGTAATATACCCACATCTCCAGCATATGGAGTCTACATTTCACAGCTCATTTGCTACTGTCGTGCATGTAATGTGTATGTCGATATCGTCAACAAAGCACAATTACTATCTCAAAAACTTATTAGCCAGGGTTATGTTCAATCACTGTTACTGTTATCTCTCAAAAAGTTTTATGGTCGTCATCACGAATTGACTGATGGTTACAATGTGTCTGTATCACAAATGAAGATGGACATATTTCAATAGACCACCAGATATAAGTGGATTGATACTTACCGAATTTGACATAACACCGGACTTTTCACTCGCAGTGTGACGGGTGTTACTTGTGAAGCAGGTCATGCTTAACCTTTCGGAGCACCTGATGACACTCCTGTTTTTAAGGGATTCGCACTGTTAGCGCCTTTTTTTTTGTGGCGTTTGTTTTATGTACTGTTTGTTACGTCTTCGTCATTTACGTTCTCTGTCTGTATGTAATCCTTATATTGCCATGCATTCTGGCTCTTGCTTCGGTTTTCTTGGGAAATTTATCTAACCAATTGAAATTGGAAACTACAGTAAAAGGGCCGATATGGCTAAAATATCTAAGAGCTAAAGAGTATTAAAAAGTGGTCCGTTTCTTCTTTTGCGCAGTATATATGATATACTAGCAGTGCTAAACAGATGAATAAATAGAACACCAGTTAAATAGAAGGATTTAAATACTAGTACATGTGCTTCATTACAATCAATTACTTGTCATAATTAACTTCTTATAATCCAAGCTGTTATGATTCCTAAGTATCACAAACTGGAAACCATTTTTTTTTATAGATATGACAAAAATATATCAAATTATTCAAAAAATCATTGATTTATAAAAGCACTGTATCAACAATAAATGAAATGAAAGGGAAAACTTGTATATCATCATATACTTCATCAACAATTAACATCCAAAGCTTCAAAACAAAACATCACATAAAAAAATTTATAAGGATTGTTAACAAGGATTGTTCGCATTAAAGTTAATTTATCTGGTTATGGAATTAATCGATATTTGTCAAATATGGAAATTGGGAAGGATATTGTGCACGACTCTGATCAGTCATGTTAAAAAGGGGGCATTGACAGTCATGTGATACAAAAAAGTAAGACACGTCATGAGACATAGCAGAAAATATGATGATATCAAACATATAAATATGAAAAAAAAAAATGGTTATCATAACTAAAGCACTAACTCTAAAAATGGGTGCTCCAAAAAGGGTTAGCCTGTCCTACACAATAATCTTAGAAATTACTCTTGATTACTTATTGATTTTAATATTTTTTATGTAATGTACTTATACAAATGCCTCTTTTGGCATATTTCATATAATTTCTTATTCATATGAAAATTTATGTTTTATTTCTCAGGTGATCTTTGCCCTGTCAAGTCGTTGCCAACGAGCCAGAAAGTGCGACAGACTATTACACCGCCCATCACTTAAAGAAAATTCTACTAGTATGATAGTGCCCCAATGGGACATACCACAATAGGTAACAGGACGCCAAAAAAAAAAAATCAGAGATCAAAATAATCAAAATAATCTTCCGTAGTGCGACAATGTTTTAACAGCAGACTAGATTCCTTGAGCTAGCCGGCACTTTAGCGGCGAGCACTCTTTGACCCTTCTTTCAAAATTACGTTTTTCATATGTTTTATTCTGTTCCAAGATAGTGGTCATGCTAGTGCTGGTTCCAAGTTCAGCTATCCCGGGTTCCTATCGTTATTTATGTTTGTCTCTTGTTTTCATTATTATTTTTCGGGTGCAGTTTGCTTGTAAATTGTGGCATGTGATTGTAGTAACCGGTCTTTCTAGTGAAAATAGTTTGAAATCTTACACGGGTTACACTGGAGATAATATAAAGAAGAACATATTCGGTACTATAGAAAAATCTTTACGCAGGTTAGACTCTGATAACACGGTGAACCATACACACCTTCAGGGTTTAGAGAACAATGTTTTTTAACCGCTTTCATATATTGAACTACAAAATTTAACTACCGTCCTTAAGAATGATGGCTTAGATACATGTAACTTGGACATTCTTGATTCCAAAAGTTGTCACAGCAAAGGGGTGGTATAGAAAATTTGGCCCCCTACACAAATTTAAATGCTCCTTAGGGCGTGCGTCTCAATCAGCCTCTGACAACCAAAGTACAATTCCAACATTCACGTGTGGTTTAGCTTGGTGGAACCTAATTCAACGAACTGTGAGAAGGGGCGAAGGCGAGCAACTGCCGCCTTAAAACCGATCGACAGCTTCGGGTAGATGGGACTCGTCAACCATGTGAGGAAGTCCATCTAGGTAAAGGAAAACTCTGACTTGAAACCTCCGCTGCCTTGGAGCTATACCCTCTGGACAGGGAAATGCTTCAGGAGGAGTCAACATCGAGGAAAAACTAGAACCAGGAATCTGGAAACTTCCTTCCTGATCTTCCAGGTTTAGACGTTTAGTTCAGAAGTTAAGGGTGCGGTACCCTGACAGAAACCTAGAGTGCTGAAGTCGGAGAGATTAGGCGATATAGCACACTATAACAGACCACAACATCACGCACAAACGACCGAAATGGCAAATTTTCCACCGGCGGATCCAGCCTTCAAGAAAAAGGGTTCAAATAAGGATCCAGAAAAACGGTAGCCCCAGTCGATTATAACTTACTCTAACACACCACAACAAAAACGGCCAAAATGAAAGGCGAACGAATAGAAGAAGACTTGGACATTCTTGACTCTGGTAATGACAAAACAGAAAACAAAAAAAGCTCATTGTTACAAAATTCCACGTCTGTTATTTAGCAGGAACGTATAGTGAACAAGACAGTAAATTAAGTGGATTAAAAATGTTGGATTCCAATGCCAATTTTTAATAACTGTTCAAATAAAGATGTAAATTTCCACTTCAAGTAATCAATTGCTATTCATCATATTGTTAAATATTGACACATTTACATTTGATTTTTGTTCGTTGTTATCAGTTCTTGAAAATAATATTTCAAAAATATGTATATTTTCTAACTTATTGAATGTAAAATAAGAAAAGCATCTAATATCGATCAAAATCGTGTCAAGGACCCAAAGATAACTAATTCTCAAAATGTTTATGGTTCTCTTGCATGTCTTGTTCGGTTGTTGCTGCAAAATTTTGTATAGAACTTCTTAGTCATATAATAAAATAATTGATAACTTTGGATTTCAGTTAATTTCATGATTTATTAACCCAAGGGATCTGATAATCACTTCGGCCGATGGCCTCGATGATAATAAGATCTCTCGGGACAGAATGTCGAGTGTGAAGTAGGAACCACTGAAAAAAGAGCCCAGAAACGTGAAAAGGAGGCCCTTTTCAGAGTCTTTGTAAAACATTTTTTCCGTTTCGGAAATGGGAAAGCGGTTTCGGGAGTGCCCCCTCCCCATTATGACGGCGGCTTACTCAAGTGAATGCGTAACTACTCTTCCTGCACTCACTGCTTTAATAAAGAAAAGAGCTATAGACCCTTGGTGTAAGTTTTCTTTATATGTTTGATAGTTAATATTCTTACTTAAAGGAATCCAAGGATATATAGTTGATAAGTAAAATTCCTAAAAATTAGTTGTCTTTGACTCTTTCAAGACATTTTTTGTATGGAAGCAAATTCTTAAACAATGGTTTAATGTTGAATTCGGATAAAGAGATCTGGAAGACTTTCTTAAACAATGACTTGATTAGAATCAATACTTGGACTAGTGATTGGTTGGTCAAATTTAATTCCAATAAAACAAAGTTGTTATTCATATCCAATACCGTAACTAGTGATGACGTCCATATACTCTTCCAAGATGTTGTTGTAAATCCGTGTATTGAACATAAACACCTTGGAATTACGATTAATAGTGACTGTAAATGGACAAGTCATATTGAGAATATATGTGTTAGTGTATCCAAAAAATTGTCAGTTTTACGCAAACTGAAATATATATTAAATCGTGGTTCCTTAAGTAAGATATTTATTACCTTTATAAGACCCGTTATAGAATATTGTTGTGAACTGTGGAACGGCTGTGGTGTTGAGTTGGCTGACAAGCTTGAAAAACTACAACTGGAGGCTGCTAGAATAGTCACAGGTTTACCCTCGTATGCAAGTCGTCAATCTTTATACTTTGAAACTGGTTGGGAAAAGCTTATTGATCGCAGGAATCGTAGCTGTTTAAGTTTATTATATCGTATTAAAAATGGTCTAACACCCTCGTACTTAAATGAATTGCTCCCCCCTTTAGAGTCTGATATCTCAAATTACCCTCTTAGGAACAGTCAAAACTTTGCACTTCCTCATTATCGACTAACACAGACAAATGTATCCTTTTTTCCGTCCACTATACGAAATTGGAACTCCTTAGATTTGGAAACCAGAAATATCTCTTCTGTAGCTGGGTTCAAGCGAAATTTAAAAAAAATATTAACGTTGATAGTAAACCATGGTTTTCTCATGGTGATAGGAAGCTTAATATAATTCATACTAAACTTCGACATAATAACAGTTGTCTAAATTATGATCTTTATAGATTTAACCTTAAAAATGACGCAGGTTGTGATTGTGGCTTTCCTTGCGAAAATAGTTATCATTTCTTCATGGAGTGTTCCTTATATACTCAAATACGACAAAATTTATTTATGATTCTTGAAATTTATGGTGACATTAACTTAAACATTATTCTGTTTGGTAACATGGAACTTACAGTTGACCAAAACAAAGATATATTCCAAGCAGTACAGGCTTATATAAACAATAGTAATAGGTTTGATTGAATTCTGCAGGTTTCCTTTTCTTCTTTCTTTCCGTTTGTTAATTTATATATTTATATATTTTTTCTATATCTCTGTAATGTTTTGTAATATTCTATAATGTATCCAATTTTGTTACTTCTTACATAGCATTTTGTATTTTATGTAAATGATTTTTATTTATTTGAATGATTGCTGTTATTTATATATAATTTATTGCAAATTGTAGGGAGCGGGCTGTAAATAATGTTGTAAAAACTTGTGCCCAATCCCAATTGCTAATGTTTTGAGCAAATAAAATATGTTTAATTCAAGACTTTCAGTATATTCTCTCATACTCGCAACAAAAATTTTTCGAATCTGGTTAGTAAAAATGTCTGTTTTTAATCAAAAACTAAACTTTTTTAGATTCGAAAAAACAAACAACGACAAAAAAAAAAATAAAAACTAAATAAAAAAAAAAAAATAAATAAAACAGTAGTATTTGACAATTGCAGTTAACCAGATCTTGAATCAAACATTTTCAAGTTCTCGTAAGTGAAATTATTTGCTTAAATCAAAACAAATTCTAACTAAATGGTTGCTAAATAGAAATAAAAAAAGGTCACCTGATGTCCCTTCTGTTATTCAGGGGTCCACACTGTTAGTGCTTTATTTTTTCTTGCGTTTAAATTATGTTGTTTGTTTCGTCTTGCATTCTGGGTTTATAATTTGGGTGCTTTCTTTGGTATTTATTTGGAAATTTATTTACAAAGTTTTGAAAAAGGTTGTCCCCATCGACAGAAGGGAATTTTGATGCTTTTGTGACATTTACAAAAGTAGAATCAGTTTATAATTCTAAGTACATAGTATTCAGAAAAATAATAATGAAAATTAAAAGGTCAATTGTTCAGAGAACAATTGCAAGGTCTTTCACCAGTTTTCACCTTTTCATGTTTGAGTTTGATTTGTTGTCTATTTTGGTCAAAAATGTGATGTAATCAAAGTTCTGAACATTGGTTGTGTTTTTCTCAGTGGTTGCTTAGGAAAACACTTAAAAATTGGCTGTGACCTTGATTACCTTTGACCTTGTGCTCAAATTGAAGGTCTCTTCTTACTGATTAATTTGATATGTTACTTGACCATACTATCTGTAACGGTTGAAAGTTATATGTAAAAAACGCGTCAAGGGCAATAACTCTTTAGGGAGTCATCAGAGACTTTCAGTCCAAATGAAACAAATATAGCACTTGAGATGTTGAACATTTTTGCTGATATACTTTTTCAGCTACCTATTATGGTTTCTGAGTTTATCCGCTAACAAGGTCAAAGGTCAAGGTCAAAGGTCACTGATGACCTTCAACCTGGTACTCAAATTGAAGGTCTGATCACTTTAAATATATATGTTTACTATATTATCTGTAAGCGTTTAAAAGTTATTCGCAAAAAACGGATTTACCGAGACGCATCAAGGGTTATAACTCAAAAACGGTTTGTCGCAGAGTTTTTGTTCTATTGAATCAAATGTAGATTTCAATGAGAGGAGTATTTTTGCAAAATAATGTTTTCAGAAATTTTTTATCGTTTCCGAGATATCGCGATAACAAAATTTCAAATGGCAGCCATTTTGAAAATGGCGGACGATCAACCAGAAATGTAGATCTTTATGAGAGGAGTATTTTTGCAACACGTTTTCATCAATTGTTTATTGTTCCGAGATATAGCGCTAACAAAATTTCGAATGGCGGCCATTTTGAAAATGGCGGAGGCAAATTTTTTTTGACCAACCAAAAATGTAGATCTTTATGAGGAGTATTTTTGCAACACAATGTTTTCATAAATTTTTTATCGTTTCCGAGATATCGCGATAACAAAATTTCGAATGGCGGATGAAAATTTTTTTTGACCACTCAGAAATGTAGACCTTTATGAGAGGAGTATTTTTGCAACACAATGTTTTCAGAAATTGTTTATCGTTTCCGAGATATAGCGATAACAAAATTTCGAATGGCGGCCATTTTGAAAATGGAGGACGAAAATTTTTTTTTGACCAACCAGAAATGTAGATCTTTATGAGAGGAGTATTTTTGCAACACAATGTATTCTTTAATTGTTTATCGTTTCCGAGATATAGCGATAACAAAATTTCGAATGGCGGCCATTTTGAAAATGGCGGATGAAATTTTTTTTTTTTGACCAACCAGAAATGTAGATCTTTATAAGAGGAATATTTTTGCAACACAATGTTTTCATAATTGTTTATCGTTTCCGAGATATAACGATAACAAAATTTCGAATGGCGGCCATTTTGAAAATGGCGGACGAAAATTTTTTTTGACCAACCAGAAATGTAGATCTTTATGAGAGG
>MJUU01038539.1:81265-99761 GCA_002080025.1 Modiolus philippinarum | reverse complement strand
ACCAACCAGAAATGTAGATCTTTATGAGAGGAGTATTTTTGCAACACAATGTTTTCATAAATTTTTTATCGTTTCCGAGATATCGGGATAACAAAATTTCGAATGGCGGCAATTTTGAAAATGGCGGACGAAAGTTTTTTTTTGACCAACCAAAAAAGTAGATCTTTATGAGAGGAGTATTTTTGCAACACAATGTTTTCATAAATTGTTTATCGTTTCCGAGATATCTCGATAACAAAATTTCGAATGGCGGCCATTTTGAAAATTGCGCACGAAAATTTTTTTTTTACCAACCAGGAATGTAGATCTTCATGGGAGGAGTATTTTTGCAACACAATGTTTTCATAAATTGTTTATGGTTTCCGAGATATAGCGATAACAAAATTTCGAATGGCGGACATTTTGAAAATGGCGGACGGAAATTTTTTTTTGACCAACCAGAAATGTAGATCTTTATGAGATGAGTATTTTTGCAACACAATGTTTTCATAAATTGTTTATCGCTTCCGAGATATCGCGATAACAAAATTTCGAATGGCGGCCATTTTGAAAATGGCGGACGAAAAATTGTTTTGACCAACCAAAAATGTAGATCTTTATGAGAGGAGTATTTTTGCAACACAAATTTTTTATCGTTTCCGAGATATAGCGATAACAAAATTTCGAATGGCGGCCATTTTGAAAATGGCGGACGAAAATTTTTTTTTGACCAATCAGAAATGTAGATCTTTTTGAGAGGAGTATTTTTGCAGCACTATGTTTTCAGAAATTGTTCATCGTTTCCGAGATATAGCGATAACAAAATTTCGAATGGCGGCCATTTTGAAAATGGCGGACGAAAATTTTTTCTGACCATCCAGAAATGTAGATCTTTATGAGAGGAGTATTTTTGCAACACAATGTTTTTATAAATTGTTAATCGTTTCCGAGATATCGCGATAACAAAATTTCGAATGGCAGCCATTTTGAAAATGGCGGACGAATTTTTTTTTTGACCAACCAAAAATGTAGATCTCTATCAGAGGAGTAATTTTGCAACATAATGTTTTCATAAATTTTTTATCGTTTCCGAGATATCGCGATAACAAAATTTCGAATGGCGGCGATTTTGAAAATGGCGGACGAAAATTTTTTTTGACCACTCAGAAATGTAGATCTTTATGAGAGGAGTATTTTTGGAACACAATGTTTTCATAAATTGTTTATTGTTTCCGAGATATAGCAATAACAATTTCGAATGGCGGCCATTTTGAAAATGGCGGACGAAATTTTTTTTTTTTGACCAACCAGAAATGTAGATCTCCATGAGAGGAGTATTTTTGCAACACAATGTTTTCATAAATTGTTTATCGTTTCCGAGATATAGCGATAACAAAATTTCGAATGACGGCCATTTTGAAAATGGTGGACGAAAATTTTTTTTTGACCAACCAGAAAATGTAGATCTTCATGAGAGGAGTATTTTGCAACACAATGTTTTCATTAATTGTTTATCGTTTCCGAGATATAGCGATAACAAAATTTGGATTGGCAGCCATTTTGAAAATGGTGGACGAAATTTTTTTTTACCAACCAGAAATGTAGATCTTTATGAGAGGAATATTTTTGCAACACAATGTTTTCATTAATTGTTTATCGTTTCCGAGATATCGCGATAACAAAATTTCGAATGGTGGCGATTTTGAAAATGGCGGACGAAAATTATTTTTTGACCACTCAGAAATGTAGATCTTTATGAGAGGAGTATTTTTGCAACACTATGTTTTCATAAATTGTTCATCGTTTCCGAGATATAGCGATAACAAAATTTCGAATGGCGGCCATTTTGAAAATGGCGGACGAAAATTTTTTTGACCAACCAGAAATGTAGATCTTTATGAGAGGAGTATTTTTGCAACACAATGTTTTCATAAATTGTTTATCGTTTCCGAGATATAGCGATAAGAAAATTTCGAATGGCGGCCATTTTGAAAATGGCGGACGAAAGCTTTTTTTACCAACCAGAAATGTAGATCTTTATAAGAGGAGTATTTTGCAACACAATGTTTTCATAAATTGTTAATCGTTTCCGAGATATCGTGATAACAAAATTACGAATGGCGGCCATTTTGAAACTGGCGGCCGAAATTTTTTTTTGACCAACCAAAAATGTAGATCTTTATGAGAGGAGTAATTTTGCAACACAATGTTTTCATAAATTTTTTATCGTTTCCGAGATATTGCGATAACAAAATTTCGAATGGCGGCCATTTTGAAAATGGCGGAGGAAAAAAAAATTGACCACAGATTTGTAATCAGGACCATAAAGGCTACCAGGAAACCAAATTTTATCAAAATCGGATAACTTTAAGAAATTTGCATATTTAGGGGTAAAAAACGAGTAACCGGGGTCGCGACCCCAAATTTTTTTTCGCATAACGAAATATCCTTAGGATGAATGCAACATTTTCCCCACATCAGAATTTTGATATCAGTTACGGTTTTTGAGCAAACATGATAACAAGGTTTTCGGTCTTTGGGGAGATAACTCCGTTACTAAAAATAGATCGGTTTCAAGCTGTCAGTGGCTTTGACCCCTCACAAAGCCGAATAATATAACCAAGTATCGAATTGATATGTCGCGACACTTTTACTCTTTTGGCCGCGGAAAAGAAAGAATAATAATAATAATCAGAAGAAATACAATAAAGTCTTTCACATGTGGTGAAAGACCTTAATAAAATTTTGTTTACCATAGTACAAGATTATATGCTAAAACTTTAAAATACGAAAGATTGACATATTTATAATATTAACCAAAGTTAAACACCAGTTGAAGGATCACTGCACATTTACAGTCTATATCCATCAGTTCTGCAACGCAATTATATCCTTCACTTCAAAAACGCTAGAGTTTGCATTGAAAGTGTGGTTAAAAAAGTTTTGTCCCAAAATATATCTTAATCTTTTATATTTTATTGACGTCATATAGTTTTCACCTGTAAAGTGACAAAATACATTGATTTATATTTCTTTTACAAAAGAGCTACTTAGCGAACACTTCTATTGAAAATAAGATATTTTAATGTTTTCTTTTGTTGCAAAGGTTTTATGCAAAGTTTTATATAGTAAATGGTACATAACTTGTTATTCGAAATAACTGCAGAATAGTTTGATTAGTAAACCAATATAAAATATATGGTGTCATCTTTGAGTTCTGACGAACTGCAGATATTTCACGTTTACACTTACTTGTACTGTCAATCTCATTTGAAATAAATTAATAATATATGTTTATTTCAAAAGCAATACAACTTATAGAACACACAAAGACACATTTACAAATATATTGACAACGCCTTATAATACGTTAGATATACATCAATGTAAACATAACTATACATTTATTCATTAATTTGACAAATATATAGAACAGGTAATTAGATATTAAGATACAAGTTTGAATATGTGGAAGATACTCTTAATAAATTCATAACAGTCTAACTATTTCTAATTCTCTCCGCTAGGCACAAAAATTTACCTAAATTATTGAGTTCTTTAATATTTCTGACAGATAATAACTGTACTAATTTATAAGGGGATGGATTTCTCCAATAATAGTTTTTAATATATTTAACTCTGATACTGGTATATTTACTACACTCTAGGATAAAATGGTACTCGCCTTCAACGGAATTCGTATCACACATATTACAATATCTCAAATTTCTATCAATATTAAGATATCGACCAGTTTCTATACGCAAGTTATGTGCACATATTCTATATTTACAAATATAAGGTTTATAAACGTAATTTATTGGTCGAACTAAATAAAACTGTAGTACAAAAGTATCAAAAATATGTTTATACAACATACACTTTGGTGATAATTCAAAAGACGAATTTACATCACTTAATAAACTACCAATCATCCTTTCCTCAAGTTGTAGTAGAAAAACATCTACATTATTACTATGTTGGTCGACCCATACATTATTGAAACCATATTTAAACAAAATATCTCTTAAGTTATTACACCAATTCTTTTTATTAAGAGGCTTAGAGCAACTATATTCAAATAATTGATCATGTAATCTTTTCAAAATACAGTTATCAGTATTCAACAACTTTAACCAGTATTTAACCATTCTAATCCGACGATCAATAAATAACGGCAATCTACCCAATTCACAGTAAACCATATTATTAACAGTGGTTTGTCTAACCTTTAATATACGTTTAAGGAAGTTTACATGAATTTTTTCCAATATCAGGTGCGGCATGATAACCCCATACCTCACATCCATAGTGGAGAATACATTCAATATAAGTATCAAACAAAGATAACATTGTCTCATGATTGTAATAATCATCTGCCACTTTACTAAATAAACTAAAAAGTGCCTTTTTTCCTTGCTCTGCAAGTTTCTTTTGAGTGTTTACAAAATTACCATTGGAATAAAAAAGTATTCCCAAATACATGAAACTGTCACTTATTTCAATCTCATTGCCATTTAGATACCATTTTTTATAGGATTTTATATTACCTCGATTTCTAAAAACAACAATCTTAGTCTTAGATAGGTTTATATTCAAACAATATTTTACTGAACAAGTATTGACAGTATAAATCATTTGTTGTAAATCACTTATACTCTCACTAAAAAGTACCATATCATCAGCGTACATTAATAAGTACAAATTAATCATTCTTAATTCATAAGGAAAACTACTATTATTTAACAATTCAGTTTCCATATCATTGACATAAAGCGAGTATAATAATGGAGATAATGATTCTCCTTGCATTAACCCAGTAGTGCAATTAAGAAAATCTGAAAATTCACCATTAAGTTTAACACATGACTTTAATTTACTATACATTGATATTATGATTCTTTACCAAGCCTTTCTGGAAGATTCAATTCCCTTTTTGCATTACAAAGACTTTATTTTACCGACGGAATCGACTTATTGGACCAGCTGACCCGTGCACACACGAAATTGTGTTTTTCTGTTACTTTTTTCTTGCTAAAGATAAGATAGTTGTCTGCTAGTTAGCACTTAAACACATATTTTATTTTGTTATTTGTATGCTTATTACGCTTTATAGAAAAAGCGGTAGAGAAAGGGGGGTTTGGCTGCTCAGAACCGGCTAAGGTTTGACACTGGGTCACTGACATTCCCTCTCTGTCGGTACCTAGTCAAATTCTCCAAAATACAAGCCAATGCTCAGATACTGAGCCTGTATCGCACACCTGTTGCTTCTTCAGAATGCATATATGCTGATGACCAGAAATGTTTTTCTTATATGGTCTAATATTAAGCTATGTTCTCTACTGGCATCCATGTTATTGTCAGATCCAATTAAGAAGTTTTTTTTGTTATGATCTTTTAATATACAATATTATTCCAATACAGTTAAGTTAAATTCGCTTCGAAAGTATCAGAGTAGATTAAACAATAAAGATTTTCCCATATAGGTTTCTATGTTAAAATATGCTGAACGCTGGGCACCATTTCATCTATTTGGATCAAAACAAAATTAGCAATCTTAGTTGAACAATCTCCCATACATAATTTTGTTCAAAGTATGGATGAATTTGCTTCATCGGTTAATGAAGAGAAAATAAAAATGTAATTTTCACATAGGGACCAATTTTAAACCTATTCCTTGTTAGTGGCCATGATTTAATCAGATCGGAACAAAATTAGATATTTGTAAAGGACATTCCATACATCATTCCTGTAAGTTTGGTTGAATTTGCCTTATTGGTTAGTGAAGAGAAAATGAAAATGTGGTTTTCTCATTTGCTTTAATGTTTAAACTATGGGCCATGCGAGCGGCCATATTTTTTTATTGCATCGGAATAAAATAAGCAATCTGTGTAAAAAATCTACCGTACATTAGCCTCTGTGGTGTAAGAGGAAAAGATGAAAATGTAATTTTTGCCGTTTAATCTAATCTTAAAACTTAGTCCTGAGCTGGCCGCTATGTTTTTTTGATGGATCGGAATCAAATTAGCAATCTCCCATACATCATTCCTGTAGAGATGTTTTTAATTTGCTTCAATGATTTCAGAGGAGAAAATGAAAATGTGGTTTTTCCTATAGGGTCAAATGTCAAACCTATGGTCCGCACTTTTAGCCATATTTGTTGTCGGGTCAAAATGAAAGGCGCAATCTTGGTAAAGGACCGTTCATACATCATTTCTATAAAGTTCTATAAAGAATATGCAAATGTAATTTTCACAAACGGTCAAATGAAAAACTATATTCCCTGCTGGCAGTCATGTTTTTAATCGGATTGATATAGAATGAGCAATCTTTGTAACTACCATCAAACGTCAATTATGTTAACTTTGGTTAAATTGGTTTCAGTGGTTTTGAAAGATGAAAATGTGATTTTTCCCATAGGGTCCAGTGATGAATCTAAGTGTCGTATTGGCGGCCACATTTTTGTAGGATCGGAGTGAAATAAGCAATCTGAATAAAGGACATTCCATACATCATTTCTGTAAAGTTAAATTAAATTTGCTTCAGTGGTTTCAGAGGAAAATGAAAGTGTGAAAACTTAACGGACGGACGGACAACGGACAGACAAACGATGGACGCCAAGTGATTGCAATAGCCCTTTGTGTCAGATGGGCTACAAGGTAAAGTTTGTTTTGTTGTTGAATTCTGTGACAGGTTGTTGTCAGTATAGGGCCTGTAAGTCTCGTACAATTTTGGTACTTCCGGGACCAAAACCTGTACCCGGAAGTTATATTTTAAACAAAGATATATGACGTTTCAAACAAAAATGTGAACGTCATAATCCTCAGACGTTATGTTTCGGCGGGAAACGTTTTCGAATTGCCGGTTTATCGTGGATTCCCGTGAGTCACATGACGAGACTTACAGACCCTATTTTGAAAATAATTTATTTATAGATTAAGTAATAGTTAAAAGTATGTTTTAGAGTAACTAATTGAATGAAAGTGCTTCGTTAGAAAAGGGGTAGTCAAAATGCCTAAGCGCGAAGGCGTTTAAACCAACCCTTTTCTAACACTTTAATTCAATTGATTACTCTGATACACACTTTAAATAACTTAAAGACCTCGGATATAAAAAATACCGCCGAATATAAACAAATTCAAAAGAATATATCTTAAACTTAATGCTGACATCCCGCCATTTAAATGAAATCTTCTACTTATGTTTATATAAATCAATTTATTTAGGCTACATTTATCAATTAGTATTTTTTTCTTCATACTAAAAGTTTCTTTTTTATATATTGATCTTTTTTCAGATATTTGTTTACTTTTATTATAATTTGTGAAAGTTGTTTGATCACCTTGATATTACTGAAAGGCAGCGCAAGTTCTATCCTTAGACCAGGAAATTTTTCCCACGAAAACTTAAAGTTCAACTCATATTTAGGTAAAACAGAACAGGTAATAAATGTTAAGCATAACAGAACAGGTAATAAATGTTAAGCTTATTTATTACATACTTAGAAAAAACAATGGCATTTTTTGTATGCTCAATATGATGATAGTAAACCGTCGATATTTGCACACCCGGGAAAATAAACGTTTATTTACCCGGGCTGTGAAAATAACCTATTATTTTCCCTTGGTGTGAAAAAAATCGACTCTAACCCCCGGTCATATTATATTGTCGGAAGTATGCAATAAATATTTTAATACATAGGCATTTCCATATTGGCCTAGTTATATCCCTCGACCCATATTGGCCCTCGACTTCCTCTCGTGCCAATATGGGAGTCTCGGGATAATAACTTCGCCTATATGGAAATGCCCATGCATTAATCTGTATTTATTACATACTAAGAAGAAAATAAAAGCGTTTTTGCATGATCAATATGACTGACATAAATTGTCCTTATTTTCACATTCCATGAAAATAACAGGTTATTTATGCTCCTCGTGCATCTCAGACAAAATAAACTACTTCCGGTCCATAATGGCCTGGCATTTCTAAACGTCGGAAGTATGAAATAAAAAATTAAATACATATGCATTTACATATTAACCTGATTATCATCCCTCGACTTCGTCTCAAGCCAATATGGGTGTCTCGGGATGATAACCAGGCCAATATGGAAATAAAACAAAATATGTGTTGCGAAACAGCTCTGAAGGTCAATAACAAAATAACGAGATACATGAGCATGTGAGCGGTTAAAAGGGATAAACTTGAAATTTAAAATATAACATAAAGTTACATAAAACACATGGCAAAATAAATGAGTAGAAACAATAAAAGGGTTGACCGATATATTTCAGCAAATCTGCCTTCTTCAGGTGGGTCGTGAGGAATGAATGAATAGTTAAAAATAATAATGTATTTCATACAGGTAAGACATCCTTGACATTGTGTGTACACACTGGTACATGTAGCAACATATTAGCCACATAATAGCCCTGGGTTTTAAAGTGCCCAATCTGAATATGACCCGTTGTTACAACGTACGTCTATTTTCCTGGCCACCATGCAATTTTATAAGCACTGTTACTTTCATATCTTGTGGGCAGTGGTTAGGGAGTCTGAAATGATTGACGACTGGGCAATCCGTATTATTACGGACAGAGCGAATGTGATCAGCAGAGCGGTCAACCAGTCGGCGGCAGGTCTCCCCTACGTTTATCTTTTGACACTGCCCACATATGATAGCATATACAAGGTTCTGTGTGGTGCAGGTGTATTCCTTATGTAGGGTAAATGTGTTTTCAGGACCTCGGATTTCGTTGGTTTCGAGAGTATGGGGACAAATTACACATCACTGTCTTTTACATCCTTTCGTTCCCCGGTAATTAGCCAGCACTTCTTTGGATTTTGAGTTACTGCTGACTAGATGCTCGCGTAGATTTCCGCGACGAAATGCCATGAGGGGCACTGATTGAAAATTATCAGCCATCACATTGTCCTCCATAACAATGCTCTTAAAATTATTCAAGAGAATGTTGCGGATGGCTATGTTGTGAGAATAGTAATTGAGAACAAGAGGTACTCTGTCATTCTCTGACCTGCGTTTTGCACGCAGAATGTGTTGTCTACTCTGTTTACGAGCGGATTCCGAGGCCCTGTCAACGACGGCTTTGGGATACCCCCTTGAAGTGAAGAACGATGTCATTTTGTAACACTGTATTCTGAAATCTTCTTCATCACTGCAAAGACGCCTAAGTCTTACAAATTGAGGCTTAGGAATAGCATCTTTGCAGGTTTTAGGATGAGAAGAGTTATAATTAAGGTAACAATGAGCATTAGTGGTTTTATAGAAGATTGAAGTTTCAATGCCATAGTCGGATACCCTGCAGGAAATGTCTAAAAACTCCAATTCCGATTCAGTGAAAGTATATTTTATGGCTGGATGGTAAGACGATACAAAGCCAATAAAATTTGGAGTTCCTGATCCGTATTACTAGAAACAACGAAAATATCATCTATGTATCTTTCGTAAAGATCAGTAGGGGGCCACTGAACTTTGTAAACATTTTTTCCTCCAGTTATCCAACAAACCAGCAAGCAAAACTAGGACCCATTTTCGTACCCATCGCAACTCCACCTGTTTGACTGTAAAAGTCTCCATTAAACTGAAACGTATTGAGATTGAGAACAAGTTCCGTGAATCTCAAAATAATGTCCGTGTCAAAATAGGGATTGGGTCTCCTTCCAAAAAGTGTTTGACTGCAAAAACCGCATCAGTATTAGTTATGCTTGTATAAAGGGCAGTGATGTCCATGGTGAAAATCTTGCGCCGTACACCGTTGAATTTTAAATCGTTGAAAATGTTCAAGGCATGGTTTATATCATCGACGAATGTAAGGAGAATTTCAACGATCGGCATGAAAATATCGTGCTGCAAACTAGAAATGTTTTCTGTAGGACAGCTGCATGCTGATACGATTGGTCTTCCTGGATTATGGAGCTTGTGAATTTTAGATAGCATATAAAAACGGGAAGTTCTAGGTTCAGAGACAATCAAACGCTTAGCCTCAGACGGAAAAATTTGAGATTCAATAGCATTATAAATGAGATAATTGACCAGTTTTTGATTCTGTTTAGTATTATTGTTTTCCAATTTGCGGTAAAACCGGCCATTAGACAATTGTGATTCAGCCTCGTACATCCCAGGCAATAACCGCACCACCTTTGTCTGCAGGTTTGATGACAATATCCTGTCTCATTTTTAGTTGACGAAGGGCTGATTGTTCATCAGTAGTAAGGTTATGTTTTTTCAGAGGCTGAGTTTTCAAATTAGAGATTTCGGCTGAGAAAAAAATAACGTTTTAAGATGGGAAACCAGGAAGACTTAGGAGTGAAGGTAGAGGGTCTATGATTGAATTTTTAAAATAATGAGGCCAGATCTTGTTTAGGACATACATCCATTTCGGTATGTTTATCAGCAAAGAAAGCTTTGAGAAGGAGGCGACGGAAAAAAGACTGAACATCAGTATGATTTTGAAACTAGTCGGCAACTGGTTTCGTTGGCACAAAATTAAGACCTTTGGACAGGAGACTAGTTTCAGCAGGGGACAACACAAGTGTATCTGGTACACAATATGGAAATGCCCATGTATAAAATCTGTTTATACAAATGAATATGCATAAAAATAATGAGGTAAATAATTCGGGGTAAGTAAATAATTTGAGGTAAATTTCCGAAATCGAGAGAATCAAAGGAACGACAAAAGGAGATGGACTAGTCCACGGCATAAACAAGAATTAAAGTGTCTTGAATAATAAAAGAAATACCCATAACATGTCTTTAATGTTTTGCTATGTTGCAAACATCTTTATGCATTTTTTACATTCTCCAAGTGCTTGGCAGATTTTTTGGATATTGTATTTTCATTTGGTTATGAGAATTTTTTTTCTTTAGTTGCTTTCAAGATACCGCTTTAAGGATTTGAACTTTTCATACAAGTCAAAGTATTGTTCCTCTTTAGATGCTGCGCAGATACTCTTTCTTTGGAGAGTCGAAAATCTAGGCCTTCTTCAAAAATCCCAATTGTCCTTGTTTTATACATGTATAGAGTCTACATAAAAATAAGTTGATCATATTTTCAATCTGTATCAAACAATTCAAATTAGCCATAATCTTTTCTGATTTTAACCCTATTTTGTATTACAAATATGACTTGAATTGGAGGTACATTATCATGCCAATATTAAAGAAACATGTCAAAAAAAAAAATAAACAGCCAGAGAAACATACCAAAGATACTCGGTAAAAGGACAATATCAAATACGATGTAAAGACAGGCTTCAAGAGATAACATAAATGAAGTAAAAAACACATACATGTAGTTAATGAAATGATGGTGGCACAAATAAGGGCACTAGACTTCTAAAACATTGGAAACCGTAGATGCACAAACGCCTTTCCCCATTTAACAGCTGTGTATACAGACACTTATACTGACATCACAAAGTTGTATGCGTTAATTAACTTGTTCAAATGTACTTCCAACCCAACCCAAATAACTGTTGTAAATGCGATACATTATTTAGGTCTAATCAAGTTTCGTTTTGTCTGAATGTTTGATTTAAAATATACAATGCACGAAACCCTCTGCGGTGACGATGATTTACGGGAATATTGAAGTCTCACAGAGAAAATGTTTCATATTTAATATGAATTGTAATGGAAAAACGGAATTCTTTCTTTTCATAACATTTCTTTGACAACTGTTGTTAATGAGAAAAGTTTTTATTTTAATCTTGGTATACGTTGCTATATTTTTATCGGGAAGACGATACTCACGTACCCATTGCCAGCTACAAATGCGTGTGATTCATCTCTTCAAGTTAAGGATATTTTGTTTGATGAAATATTTTCTTCTGGGGTTATTTGTATTACTCACGTCATTCCAATTTCATATACTAGTATATAAAATAATAATAGTGTTTTGTGTGTGATACTTATTTGTAAAGCTTCTATGACCCGGTTCAAACTTACAATATTCGAATCGATCGGAATCGATTTCAATCTGTTTTGACTTTTCACACTATGAATAAATCGATTGCAATCGATCTTTTTGGTCCCATACGAAAGACGTGGTCTCAAAAAGATCGATTCAAATTGAGAAGAATTTTGATGAGAATAGTAAGGATCGATTGCGATCGATTTAAGTTCTAAGCCCCGTTCACACTTACAATATTTGAACCGATCGCGATCGAAATCAATCGGCTTTTGCTGTTCATACTTTAAAAAGATTGATTGCAATCGATCTTATTTGGTCCGATAAAGAGGTGGTCTCAAAAAGAGCGATTAAAATAGAGACGATGACGGCTTTGATGTGTACAGTTGTGATCGATTGCGATCGATTCAAGTGCTTTAAACCAAGCATGCGATCGGTTTTAATGTGAACGATAAAACCTAATTGCGATCGGTGGCAATCGATTCAAATTTTCCAATGAAACCTTAAACGGGTGTTATAAGAAACGATCTTAATTTGGATCCATTCTACTATATTAAATCGATCAAACAATAAAGTTTTGACAAATTTACAAAAAAACGAGAAAATTAATGGTCCAAAAACGGTCCTTACCGAACCTTGTCCTTTGCCATTCCAATAACTGCAAATCTAATGCCACCATTTTAAAGAATTACCATGCAGTGTAAATTTCCAAAATGTGTGGAACGCAAAGAACTGAAAAATTATATTTGTAACTCTATATCTTTGTACCGTCGTTATGATTGGTGCATACAATCCCCGGAAATCCCAATCTAACCTTCCATGACAAAACTCTTTATACCGCCGTTGTGACTGCTGCATATAGTTCTCGTAAAATCCCAATTTTACTTTCCATGACGCAGCTCTTTGTAACGTCGTTGTGATTGGTGCATGCTGTTCCCAGAAATCCCAGATCTTACCTTTAATGACACAGCTCTTTATATCGTCATTGTGATTGGTGCATATAGTTCCCGGAAATCCCAATTTTACCTTCAATAATACAGCTATTTATACCGTCATAAGATTGGTGCATATAGTTCCCGGTAATCCCAATCTTACCTTCAATTACACAGCTCTTTATACCATCGTTGTGATTGGTGCATACAGTTTCCGGAAATCCCAAGTTTACTTTCCATGACACAACTCTTTATACCATCGTTGTGATTGGTGCATACAGTTTCCGGAAATCCCAAGTTTACTTTCCATGACACAACTCTTTATACCATTGTTGTGATTGGTGCATGCAGTCCCGGGAATCCCAATCTTCCTTACATGGCACAGCTCTTTGTACCGTCGTTGTCATTGGTACATACAGTTCCCCCGAAAACAGTCATCAACATGTTGGCAAGGATCGTAGATTGTCTGTAAATAATCAGATCTTGAAAAACAGTGACATTCTTGTGCACTTGTTTAACATAAAAGTAATTAGAAAGATATTCGAGACTGTTAGGATGGATGTGTTTCATCATTACTTCTCTTTATGTGGATCCCAGTGTTATATGCGTTTTTCATTCATCAAACATTTGAAGTGCAACACCAACCCATTTTTGAAGTTTTCACATGAAAAGCATTTAAATGCACAATCAACATAGGCGAGATGCTGATAGTGTTGCCCATCTTTTATTTTTCATTGAAAAAATAATATTTCCAATGACATTGGAGTGCATTACAGAAGCTGGTATCCAAATACAGAAACAAACCTTGTGACAAAACTGACAGAATTCTTCAAATATGATAATTTCATCACTAATCGATAAACTAATCCTGGGCATACGAATTAAACACTCAGTAAATGAACCCATCTATTGCTCTTGCAGCTTGCTACATACATGTTTACAAGCGACAAGTTCTATCATTGAGTCGTAACTACTTTACTTGATATAATCACTGCTCAAATGACGGCTGATCAAACATAGCAGTAAATGTTCACCCTGTCCACGTCCCGGTCTCACGTCTTCATGAATTCATTTGAAAAGTCTGAGTTGTGTCTGTTGACTAGATTATTTTATTATCGGTGTGCTTTAAACGTATGGTTCAATTAATAAGTATACATAATATTATAGATTAGATTAGATAATGTTCTGTTAGTTCTAAAATACAAAACTACCAAAATTGCATAGTAAAGAGTTCATTTTGTTATGCTGTAAACGTGTTTCGAGGAGTAACCTTTAATAACCAGCATTATAATCAAATAATATTGAAAACTAACTCCAAACAATTTCAGATAGTAGGCCTCATTACCAGATCTAGTAAAAGGGTTCAAGATACAAGATCCAAGGACATCCAACAAAATCTAAGGTTTTTTGTATCCTTTCATAATAGCTTTTATAGTTAAGCTAAAGCCCTACATAATTCTTTTGCTGTATCCTGCATAGTTGTTTCGTGTATACTATACAAGATATCGATATAAGTTATGTCTACTTTAGGTATTTATGGACAGACAGTAATCCCCAAAATATTCATTTTAAATGATATTTTTGACTTATTTCGTTTGGTTTTATGTATTTTAAACATTTTTTGAAATTATGGATTTTCTTTGTTTGGTTTCTAGTGCTGCTGATGAGGAATGAATTTCCGAAATGGCCATACAGCTCATTAAAATTATTGCAGTTGGAGTTAACATATGTGCTATGGTCTCATGTTCATTTACTCCATATCCTTTCGTAAAATAAATGATAAAGTTGTTTTATGTAAAATGGATGACAGGAAACACCTACAATGGCTAAAAGTGACAATTACATGCTACAATCTGCCATTAAACTATACAGTAAAAACACAAATGAGACAAAAGAAAACGTAAACAACGATAGGAACTCGGGACATCCGGACTTAGCACCGGAATTTTCAAAAGAATAGACAATATATACAAGTAGCCCGCTCGTAAATTATGTACCCCTTAGACATAGTATAACATTACATGATAAAATGATTTATATTTCGTTGGATGTCCTTGGTAGTGAAAGTATTCCAGGATAAAAACGATATATAATTAGTGACTTTATATATCAAATGCTTTGTATTACTCTATTTAATTGACCTGACTGGTCACGGGTCAATTATATCGGGATTATTCGTGTTAAAATTACCTACAAGACAGAAAAAACTCATCTAGAAACAGATTAAAATGCTCGCCAAAGTCTCAAACGTGAATCTGTTTCTAAGCCATGTACAAATACAGTTGGTATTTAAAGACATTATATATTTTCTATGCATATCTAAAATTTATTCAACTGTTTAATCAATTGGAAATATGTAACTATAACCGCTGAACAACCATGCAGAACAGATAAGGCCAATAATTACTTTTGAAAACATTCTTCATATAATCAAAAAGACTACAAAAAGTAACTGAAATCTTAACATGTATGTTGAACTATTTCTGAGACTAAAAAATTACATACCTTTCTCAAGCCAACCGTAGAGTTAAAATCATATTTTGCATCGTTGTCAAAGCCTCCATTATTCAAACCTACATCACCATTCAACTCGAACAAATAAACGTTCTATTCATATTTGAACGATTTATATGCAGCATGACGTACACATATCTCGAAACAAACGTTGTTACTATGATGGGAATATATATCATAAATGCACTCCCTGATAACCGTGTTCCAGTTTCGAACGGACTGACAATAAAGGATATACCAGAAAAAGTACTCTCAATCGAGATTCAGAATTGTTAAATGTCAAAATACTGTGGATACTACTTTCATCTTCTTGTATTGAAGACATAAATAATTATTACGATACTGATTTGGTCACTTATAAATTTCTATCACTTAGAATTGAAACCATAATTAAACCTTCAAGAACAATCTTTTAATTTGCCACATGCATCTGAAAACGTTTGAATAATTAATTAAAACAGAGGTTAATTTTAGTAAGTGATTACCTTTTCTTCCACTGTATAATAAAAAGTGAATTCAACTATGTATAACCAACCAATTTAAAATGTAACAAGAGGGAACATTTATGTTTCGTTGGTGGTTGTGTTAAATATTTATATGTTTCGGTAAGAAAAATTTGTACCTACCAATACATTTATATAAAACTAAATACACGACAGTGAGCATCAATAAAAGAGATATTTAATATTCAAAGTTGGATTTTGACAATGTGGGAAAATCAATCACATGTCATTTAAATTTTTTTTCTCTAATTTCTGTCCTGTTTTCACGTTGCTTGAACAGTTGGAGAAATACTGTTCTCACTCGATGATGTTGTGGATTCTATATTTCTCCAATTCTTCGCGTGTTAACCCAGTTGGTTAAAAATACGTATTATTTTTAATCCACAGGTTGGTTAAATTTCTGCATGATGTTTCCCGCAACGTTTCATTTCATTCATAAAGTCTATTGTGACGTCATCGTTACTAGGCTTTGAGATAGCGCGACCAATGTTGACAACCGTGCTGAACCATTGAATCTGCACCTGAAACACAGTAAGAGTCATTGGAGAAACAATATATCCTTCCGTTTGCTCGTGGATTACGATATTTCTCCATTCTCGATAGAGCTAAAGCTCGCATGTTGAAAATCACAAATTTAACTATCTCGAACTGGAGAAATATCGTAATCCACTTGATACGGAAGGATATACTGTATGTAATGGTCTAATTCCTTTGTTGAAAGATTATTTCAACTATATCACATCCTAGAACTCTAACCTACATTGAATTTAGTCGTTTTACCTCAGATGCATATTACTAAGTATAAAGACCGATATAAGCAGATTTACATGTACCCTTAGGAAAATATAAGCCATCTATGATTGTCGCTGTCTTCGGCAAATGTTTTTTTTTAATTATTTTTTACACAACTAGTATTTTCCTTAATGGAAAGGTCCTTGAAGCTCACCTTTTGAAACTATCGTACAACAAAAAACGTCAACCGATCCATCTATTCCTTTAAGATGACATACATACACCACTCAGTTTCTACTGGCATAAAACATTCTTACTGTGGGCCACTCTATAAATACACGATAATTTTGGTTAGGATCCCACAAACCGGTTTAAGCTTACCACTAGCTTTTGCTACAAGAAGTGCCGTTGTTAAATTGCCATTTTCCCCCATGCTAGATTTTTCCCGGCGAAAAACGGGAGCGTGCCTATTTTTCCCCGGGAGAAAATTGAGATCATTTTCATTCTTCCCCCCCCCCCCCGNAAAATGGCAATACGTATACGTATTGCCATT
The DNA here is from genome assembly GCA_002080025.1 of Modiolus philippinarum. Classification (NCBI taxonomy): domain Eukaryota; kingdom Metazoa; phylum Mollusca; class Bivalvia; order Mytilida; family Modiolidae; genus Modiolus; species Modiolus philippinarum. The sequence goes on along the minus strand of MJUU01038539.1, from coordinate 82,612 downwards.
TTTCCCCCATAGTAGTTGATCCCCGAGGAAAAACTGGCACGTGCTTATTCTTTCCCTAGGAAAAAATGGATCATTGCTATTTTTCCCTGTGTCTATTTCGTCAAATAGAGTGTAACAAAATATAATTGTTATCTTGGCTTGTTTACCAGTAAGAGCTACTTAGATTTGTAAAACTTAGGGATTCAAAGACTATGGTTACCAAGTGCTTTCAGATGATATCTTTGAATTTTTTCTGCAGTATTTACAATTTTGAATTATGCCAACTTCACTTACTTACATTCAAAACAAGACCAAAAAAAAAAAACAGTCCATCTTTTCACATATTGCTAACATCTTTCGAATTTACTTGCCAAGTTTCCTTACCATTATCTTAATAAGAGTCCTGCGGGCTCATCTGATTCCTTGTCTCGCGAAAGAAAATACTAATAATTAATAAAACTGTCAGTTATTTTATGTTTGATGATCAAACCCCGCATCCTTGACTCAAATGTAAACTGGACGTTATAGCATGGATCGAACAAATAATTCCGCTTAAACTGGTGAGGTGTGTTCAACCGATTTTATTGAAATTTGCAATATATAAATTTAACATTTTTTTTTTAAACTAAGGAGTATCTTCCTCATGCATAGCTCTGTCCTTAGCTGAATTTTTGCTTTTCTTTTAGGATCCTTTTGGTTATTTATTCTCTATCAGCATTTACACGTTTTTCGATTAATGGACTTCCAAATGTTTTGGTTTGATCAGCACTGATGAGACACAAGTTGTCGAAATGCGCATATGCAGAAAATAAATTAACAGTAACTTCGGTGTTTTGTTATGTATATCAGGCTGCTCATTTATTGGGATCTTGTCTTATGTACAAACCATTCTTTTCTGTGTTCAGTTCCATGTTAGCATTTGGTAACTTTTGTAGCTTGAAAGTTATGTATGATGTGTTATGATGAAAATAAGATAAAAATCACATGGAATAAAAAAGATAACAGGAAACACCTACAATGGCCAAATAACATAGCCACATGCCACAAAGTAAATAGGAACTGCACAAGAAAAAAAACACAATAAAAATACAAAAGACAAACATAAACAACGACAGGAACTCGGGACAGCCGGACTTGGTACCGGCACTAGCAAAAGCCAGCGGTAGGGTTAAACCGGTTTATGGGTACCCAAACCGGTTCGGGGGAAAAATGGACAAGGGGAAAATGGCAAATAAAACACCGGTATCAAGTCCGGATGTCCCGAGTTCCTAATATTGTTTACAATTTTCTGTTGTTTAATTTGAGTTTTCACTGTCTTGTTCACTTGCAGATTGCATTGGTTGATCCAGACTTTCTGCAAGAGGGGGG
>MJUU01038539.1:40365-70446 GCA_002080025.1 Modiolus philippinarum | reverse complement strand
TATATATACGTCTGAAAATCAGCCCAACATTGTTAGATCTGCACATTGGTAGTTCCCTCTCCGGGATTTGAACCATCACTGTTGTGACATCTATGGCAACACCGCCTGCACTACGTCCAGCGCCCTAGACGACGCGGCTACCTAGGCTATATAAAAATATAGCTTTCGGTAACCGGGTGATACCTCCTCGTAGGTTCAATCTAGAGTTGTAACGCAGTACATGATGTATAGGCGCTCGTGCAGATCAGCTGTTTGTATAGCAGAGAGGATTCAATGTCTTTCGACAAGGAATGCCGCCACGCAAAGTTATAATTTTTATATAGTTGTCTGAAGTATGTGACAACTCTTCATACTATACCTGTCCAATGGATAATATCGTGAGACATTATACTGGGCTTGATGAATTATTTATATATACGTCTGAAAATCAGCCCAACATTATTAAATCTGCACATTGGTAGTTCCCTCTCCGGGATTTGAACCATAACTGTTGTGACATCTATGGCAACACCGCCTGCACTACGTCCAGCGCCCTAGATCACTCGGCTACCTAGGCTATATAAAAATAAAGCTTTCGGTAACCGGGTGATACCTCCTCGTAGGTTCAATCTAGGGTTGTAACGCAGTACATGATGTATAGGTGCTCGTGCAGATCAGCTGTTTGTATAGCAGAGAGGATTCAATGTCTTTCGACAAGGCATGCCGCCACACAAAGTTATAATTTTTATATAGTTGTCTGAAGTATGTGACAACTCTTCATACTATACCTGTCCAATGGATAATATCGTGAGCCATTATACTGGGCTTGATGAATTATTTATATATACGTCTGAAAATCAGCCCAACATTGTTAAATCTGCACATTGGTAGTTCCCTCTCCAGGAATCGAACCATCACTGTTGTGACATCTATGGCAACACCACCTGCACTACGTCCAGCGCCCTAGACCACGCGGCTACCTAGGCTATATAAAAATATAGCTTTCGGTAACCGGTTGATACCTCCTCGTAGGTTCAATCTAGGGTTGTAACGCAGTACATGATGTATAGGTGCTCGTGCAGATCAGCTGTTTGTATAGCAGAGAGGATTCAATGTCTTTCGACAAGGAATGCCTTCACACAAAGTTATAATTTTTATATAGTTGTCTGAAGTATGTGACAACTCTTCATACTATACCTGACCAATGGATAATATCGTGAGACATTATACTGGGCTTGATGAATTATTTATATATACGTCTGAAAATCAGCCCAACATTATTAAATCTGCACATTGGTAGTTCAAGCATTGTTATATATATATATATATATATATAACAAACAATAGAGGAAAGTGGACTGTACATGATTAACTCAGTTGATATTTCGACAACTATCCGTGTCCTTATCAAAACTCAATAAAAATAAAAATAAAATCAAACAAAAACTATGTACAAAAGTAATTCTGGACGCTTGTTAACACAAATGTAATACGACATGAATGCCCGGAGGGAAATGGAAAAAAAATTGTCGTTAACTGTACATCGGTAAAAATATTTAACAAAATCAATAATTGAAGTAAAGGGATGTTTCGTTAAGAATTAAAAATCTGTAATTAGAAATGGTGTTCTTAAATTATAACAAATTTCAGTGTGTTAAAGAATTTCAATCATCTCTAAAGAAATCAAGACTTAATATTCAAGCTGGATTTGATTTTTTGCATCCAGAAACGTTCTTCTGCTTGTCGCTTTGTCTCATTCCAAGATTTATTTTGGTCAATTGCGACAACTTGCATGTCTGTAGAGCTATGTCCAATGCTGTTGAAATGGACAGCTGTAGCCTGTGTTAATTCTTTTTTGTGTTGTTCCTTTGCTTGTTTTTTATCATGTATTTGAAGAGACTTTGTCTCATATGCATTTACTCCATATCCTTTCATTGACCATATTTGTTTTACTTTAAAAAACAACATCACACCTACACTTTTATGGAAAGGGGTAAATACTGCATGTTCTTTAGAACTTCACCAAACAATCATATTTCAAACATCAGTCTGTTACATTATGTGGTTACAATAAGTAAAAACTAGCTACTACATCAGTTAGATACCATAAAACACTCGTGGGTATGGGTGGCTTGATAAACACAATGCCGTCAGATTTTATATGGTTTATTATGTTAAACCCTACAACATATAATAACATATAGTAACTATACATGACAAAACATCACATATAACATATAACATACATGGTATAAAAATACTGGACAAAGGGGAATAACTGTAATTTACACAATTCCGTATTTAGTGCTCAAGCTTTACTGTATACATATATCGCATGAGAAAAGTGTAAATAACTTGGCATTTACTCCATATAAATATAATAAACTGCTAATACTTCATAATACTGTCTCAAGTCTCATGATTAGCTGCACATATTATTACATATAAATATTACACATCTCAGTTTTAGGTTGAAAGAAATAGACAATGTTTACATTCACAAATACAAACAATTACCTTAACAAGACAACACAGGTAATCAACATAAAAATAACATTGAACACAAGCTTACCATGTTTGTGGTACAAAGGCCACAAACTGTGCCTGGAGTACACGGGATACTATTCAATCAAATCTTTCAAAGTAATCCATGACCTGAATGTATAAAAATTACAATCATAAGTCCACTATTCAGGACTAATTTACTCAAAATATATAGACACATAAATACATTAATATAGTACATTTTCAGAGCTCTGAACAATTCTATTTACTCTTTAAAACTCATATAATTTAGGTTAAAATATGCGAATCCTCTATTTATATCTAAAATAGAAATGTTATAATAAACTGCTCATAGTTTAAATAATATTTTATTACTCAGCCATACTCCATTTGTCCATCCACTCAGTACATTTACCCAAATCTTTCATAGATCGTTAAAATGACAAACTATTAAGGATTCTGTAAATTAGAATGTAGAAATATAGACATCAACTGACCTGAGTATGAAATTATGATAAATTCAAGAATATATAAACCTAAGAATATCAAAATATAAATTTATAAATCACAGAGACAAAGCACCTCCAAATCAATATGTCTCTCAAATTTTGAATTAAACAAAAGAATAAAAGGCAAGTATTATGTCACAGGACATACAACCAATCAGAACATGGAAGGTTCCCTCCATATATGACAAAAGAGAAAGAGGTTCAATACAGGAAAATAGAAAATATGAAAACATTGAAGAAATAGAGAAATAGAAGATTAGAAACTACTTAACTAAAACATATAAGCTCTAATTATTAAAACTCTGTACTATATAAATAATTACTACTCTAGTTTAATTAATTAATTTAACTATAACACAAATAAATCATATTTGATTGGTCAATCAAATATGTGTCCTGCACAAACTCCCCCTCGATATAAAATGACGTCCCTGTCATTTCAAGTAGGAGAAAACTGAAAAATAAACAAATCTAGAAATTTTAAACATTCCTGAAATGATAAAAATATAAATACAAACATCTAATCCTTTGTAATAACTTTTAGAAGTGCCTCTCCTGCTTGCTTTTCCAAACCAGAAAACAAACCCATCTTTAAGCAATCTGAAATAAAAGTGGCCTTCTGTTGCCATGGATTTGCAATAATCTCCCGAGCTCATCCATCCTGGTTCCCTTCGCACACTTGTCGATCTCCTGGGACCAGGCTCTGCAGGCATCTGTGCATGGTCTTGTTCAACAGGGTCAGGTTGTGGATGCACAGGTGAATCTGTGTCTCCGGAAGCACTTCATGTGGTGCTCTTGACATCAGAATCTACTCCACTGGCACCAGTTGCTATAGAGTGGGCGTCCCCATGTGATTCTGTGTCCTCTTGTGACTGAATATCTGAGTCCTGTAAAATATCATCAGCATCAGCATCTTGGTAATGCAATATCCTTACAGGAACATCAGACTCTTCATCACTTCTCTGATAATCTGATGGCTCAGGTGAAGGCTCCTGTAGTCTCTTTGCTCTAGTTCTTGGAGCAGGAACTGGTTTAGGTGGTTCTGCTTTTCTCTCTGTTATGAATCCAACTGGCAGAAGCAAGTTCCTATGGAGTGTGCGCCTCTGGCCCTCTCCTCTTTCCTTCTGCACAGTATACACTGGTACATCTTCATTTGGTTGCCCCATGATGATATACACATCATCCTTCCAACGATCTGCAATCTTGTGTTTACCATCATGGGCAACCATCTTCACTAGCACTCTGTCTCCCAGTTCTAGTGCTGCTCCTCTGGCTCTCAGATGATAGCCTTCTTTCTACTTCATCCTGGCTCTCTCGGCTGCCTTGGATGCGAGATCATAGGCTCTGATCAGACGCTCTCTAAGATCCTTGATGGACTGTGGTTGTCTGGATTGTCCTGTAGCTAGTCCAAAGGCAATGTCAATAGGTAGATTGGGTTCCCTACCAAACATCAAGGAGAAAGGTGACTGTCCGGTAGCTTCATGGCATAGTGGACTATAAACTAGTTGAACAGGGCTTCTGCGGTGGTCCTTGCAGTCCAATTCCTTGTGGGAACTGCTTGTGTGTACCGGGTGTAGTGATCAGTCATGACAAGGATATTCTGGACATCTCCTTTCGATGGCTGTATTGTCAAGAAGTCGAGGCATACCAACTCCATAGGCTGAGAAGAGGTGATGTTCATCAGCGGAGCTCTATGTGGTTCCTTCTTTCTCTTTAGACACCGGTCACAATGTTTGATCCAGTAATCAATATCCTTACCCATGGCTGGCCAGTAAAACCTGTCCCGCACTAAGCTGTTGGTCCAGGATGGCCCATCTCATTATAAAGACATTCCAGAACAATAGGTACATGTGTAGATGGTAGCACAAGTTGTCTGATCTTCCTTCTATCTACAGTGATCTCCCTGTACAGTACATCATCTTGTAGTACTGAATGGTCGAAATGTCGCTTCAGGGGACTAAGGGGCAACTGTCCTTTCTTAGTTGCAGTTCCAGCTCGCACACAATCTATCCAAGGTTTCAGTTGAGAATCTGCTTGTCGGGCTGCACTCCAATCAATGTCCTGTTTGATGTTCACATTCATGTCAATGTTGCTGGTATCAATGACACCAGGAGTGACTGCTTATGTGTATACATAAGATGTTATGGATCCACAAACAGCCTTGATGCTCTCCCTGGACATGACTGATTCCTCTGGTGGTGGTAATCTGGATAAAGCATCAGCATCCTGATTGGTCTTTCCAGGAAGGTATATGATGTCAAAATCATACGCGGCTAACGCAGACAGCCATCTGTGGCCAGTTGAGTCAAGTTTCGCTGTTGACAGTACGTATTTCAAAGGGTTGTTATCAGTTACAAGACGAAACTGGTGACCATACAAATAGTCATGTTATTTGTCCGTGATGGCCCACTTATAAGCGAGGAACTCCATTTTATGTGCAGGGTAGTTCTTCTCTACTTTGGTTAAACTGCAGCTGGCATAAGCGATCACTTCAGCTGATCATCCTGTTCCTGATAGCGAACCGCTCCCAAGCCTAGACTACTGGCATCAGTGTGAAGCTCGAACCGTTTCTGGTAGTCAGGGTACGCAAGGATTGGTGCTGTAGCTAACCGCTCCTTCAATTGGTTGAACGCTGTTTCTTGTTTATTACCCCATGTCCATGGTTGCTGTTCTCTTCGCCTCTTCTTCCCTTTCTTTGGTTTAAGGGCTGGCATGTTGTCAGTAAGAGGTCTGGCTAACTGGCTAAAGTTCTTTATAAAACGCCTGTAATATCCTGCGAAACCAATGAATCGGCGAACTTCCTCCGGTGTTGTTGGAGTAGGCAAGGATAATACCCTCTCTATCTTGTCAGGATCTGTTCCGACACCATCCTTGGAGACTATGTTTCCAACATACTTAATCTTCGGCTCAAAGAAAGAGCATTTCCCTGGTGCCAGTTTCAGATTAGCCTCCCTTATCCTGTCAAATACCATCTCAAACCTCTCTAGATGTTCTTCATAGGTCTTTCAGAAGATGATCAAATCATCGATGAATATACAACATATATTCAGATGAAAATCGCTGAGACACTCTTGCATGAGTCGTTGGAAAGTAGCGGGAGAGTTGCTCATCCCAAATGGCATCCGATTGTACTCATAAAATCCAAGATAACCTACTGTGAATGCTAATCTCTCTTTATGCTGTTCCAGTATCTCAACATTATGATATCCAGACTTCAAATCGATGACGGAAAAGTAGCAATTGCCAGTCAAACAATCAAGAATATCCTCTATCCTGGGTAAGGCGTATGCATCGTTCTTGGTCCGACTTTTCAGCATACGGTAATCGACACACATCCGGAGAGATCCATCTTTCTTCTTTACAAGGACCACGTTGGAAGAAAATGGGCTGTGAGATTTCCGAATGATGCCGGCTCGCAATAGCTGGTGTATATGTGCCTTCACTTTTTCATACATTGATGGTGGTATCCGGCGATTGCGCAAGATGCGTATGGCCAATGTCGATGTCACTCTTTGAAAGGATATCGCTGTATGAAGTGATGAAATCTTTTCCTCTCTGAAGTTGAACAGGTGACAGATTGTCAGCGGCAATGTGTACTTGCTCCAGAAGAGGGGTTTTGAAGTCATCATTCTCAAGTTCTTGATGATCTTGGATAGTGACTGGCTGTAGCTCGGCTATAATGGACCTAAGTGGAACGGTGACAGTTCTAGTAGTGACATTACTGATGTTAATGTCTACCAGTTTACTGACTCCATAATTATAGTCCACGAGTGATGGCGCAATATCCAAGTCTGAAGGGATGACTGACTGAGTTGTTGACTGTTCCATAGCTGATGTAATATGGTAGGGTATAGCCTTATCAATGTAGCCTGCAACACATATGTTGGTGTTCGGAGGTATAGTGATGTTGTTTCTCTCCGCACTCTTTATCACTGCTAACTTATGGTTCTTCTCTAGCTCCTTTTCCCTTCAGGTGATACATCGGAAAGAGGTATACCATGGTGTGGTCAGTGTAGCAGACTGTAAAAATTTACTGCCATGTTGTTGTCTACAAGTTCCCATGATGACATTTAACAAATTGGTTCCAATGATGAGTGGAACTGAGGCATTGTAGTCGCTGTTCGGAACAATAAAAAATAAACAGTTGTGTCTCTGGTAAAGATCTTTGATGGTTACTTCAGCCTCTATGTAGCCAGTGTAGGGTAATGATTCACCATCAGCACATTCAATGTGTAGAAGTTGACTGAAATATTTTACAAAAAGATATAGAGTAAATGAACATGAGACCATAACACATATCTTTACTCCAACTGCAATAATTTTAATGACCTGTATGGCCATTTCGGAAATTAATTCCTCATCAGCAGCACTAGAACCCAAACAAAGGAAATCCATAATTTCCAAAAAGTGTTTAAAATGCACAAAACCAAACGAAATCCGAATAATCAGTAATATAAAATATAGCTAGGGACAAAACTACGATGGAGGGAGTTAATCCTTAGGTTTTAGAATTTACATAAATTTAGATCATAGTAATTGAACAAAGTGTACACATGAGATATTATCTCATGTACAAGTACACCATATCTAAGAAAAATAAAGAGCATACATCTCTACCACGGGGAATTGTTTTACCAACTCCACACTGCAATAAAAGACAAACTCCTGTATTAAATATTTTACAAAAGGATATGGAGTAAATGAACATGAGACCATAACACATATGTTTACTCCAACTGCAATAATTTTAATGAGCTGTATGGCCATTTCGGAAATTAATTCCTCATCAGCAGCACTAGAACCCAAATGAAAGTTTTGATGGGTAAATGTTGTAGATGCTGGTCATAGAAGTTCTGACTTAGTGTGGAGACTGTAGAGCCAGTGTCAAAGAGTGCCTTCGTTGAAATCCTATCAATATGTATCAATGCTTCTGTTGGGGATCCACAGAGTCCTGGTGGAATCTCCTGATCAGATATCATCTTAGTACATATTGGGGCTACTATCAATTCCTTGGTCTACTTCCCACCCCTTGGCGTAGACTACTTCTCGTTTAAATTCTTGTACTGGCCGGGTTTGTTCATGCACCCCTTTGCTACATGTCCCTTTTGTCCACAGCAATAGCAAGTGATGGTACTAGGTCTATTGTCAGTAGTGCCAGAAGAGGTAGTATTCCTGAAGTTACCCCTGTAGTTGCCTCTGTATGTTCCTCTGCCTCGGAATTCACTTCCTCAACCTCGTGATTGGTAACCAGTAAAAGGAACCTGCTGTTGATAATTCTGCATCCCGATCTCAAGCTTATCAAGGCGAGCAGTGATAGCCTTTTAACATACCCTTCATTTCATCATCCTCATCGTCATTTGGTCTGCTAAAGGCCTTTTTAGAAATTGGCTTGACGGTCTTAGCAGGAGGTGTGTCCAAGATGTTATCTTTCTCAATCCTGCGTAAGGCTACACGCAAAGTGTCGAAGGTGTCATACTTCTCGATCCTTCTCATAAAGGCTAATGGCTTTAAGATGAGGACGGAGACCTTTCCACAGCATGTCATGGAGCATACTACCAGTTGTTTTTCTGTCTACTTTTAAAGTCATGATGGCCTTCTCTATGATGTCCTCCAATCTAAAACTCCATGCTGTTACATCTTCATCTTCTTGCTGGGTGGCATTGTAGAATTCCCTCATCACAGATTCTTTCTCCTCCACATGACCAAATACACTGTCCATCTTTTCCACGATCTGTGCCACATCTGCATCATGGCCAAGGCGCATAATAACTTTCCCAGCATCACCTGTAAGTGAGCGACGAAGAGACTGAGTGACGATTTCTTTGGTGTGGATCTTGTCGTTGCTCAAACATATCAGTTCGTATCTCCAAAGATCATATGTTACTTCACCGCTACCTGGTTTATCCTTATCAGGTTTGTCTTCCTTAATAATTGACTACATAAGGTCCTTCACATTTTGTGGTATTTCAGTTGGTTTCTGTCCAATAACGTGCTATTTCTGAAGTAATTCGTCGAAGTCACTCATGATGAAAGTAATATAAATAAATACCTAAAATACTAAATGGGACTACAAGTACCTGCAATGTAAATAAATAAACAACTGAATGTAAGATAAATGGAATAAAGGAAAATGTCTACAAAAGGAAAATACAAAAGTAAGAGAAAGAAAATCAAAACTGATGTAAATCTAGAAAGAAAAATCAAAATACAAAAATGTATAATTAAATGATATCTGAAATTCAAGATCAAAATAAAAAGAAGATAATCTGAAATTCAAATGTAAATATCTGAAGTTAATACAAGTTCCTACAAGAAAACCAAAAGTAAATAGTAACAATTAATTTGAAAAGATAGAAAATATCTGAAAATCAAACAAAAGTACGATAAATGCTGAAAGTAATATCAAGAATTCTACAATACAAGAAAAAAATATATATATCTGAAATAACAAAATAAATATCTGAAAGTAAACAAAAATCTAAGCAAACAAATCTGAAAATGGAAAAATACAAATCTGAAACATGTGAAAATGAAAAGTACATTCAAATAAAATAAATGAATAAATAAATATCTGAAATCTGGAAATGAAAACAAAATATAATCTGTAATACAAATGAAATATACAAAGAAATATAGTAAATCTGTGTATCTATTAATCACAAAAAAATGAAAATATCTACAAGAGAATGAAAATACATAGTCAATATAAGTAAATCATATCTAAAATCAAGATAAATAATCTGCAATTATAAAAAAAATCAATCTATAAATCTGTAAATGAAATAATAAATGAAAAGTTTCACTACAACAAATGAAAATGAATAAAATAAGTTAGTGAAACATCATTACGATCTACAATAAATGAAATGAATGTCTACAAAACAATAGAAATGTAAGAGTTAGTCCCTTTTAATACAAGAGAAACAAACAAATATGTACTAAATTCTATAAGAAAGAAAAATATAAAATTATCTCCCTTGTTTATACAATATAAATAAATGAAATATCTACAAAAGATACAAAAAGTACAAGTTATCTCCTCTGAAACAAGAAAAAACAATCTACCTGTCTATTCATTAAAGGGATGGTTTGATTTCACTATTTCTTGACAATGACGTTCTTCACGCGTCTGTTCTACTCTTGACGACTCCAGTAAGCGTTACCTTAAAATCACACCCAAACTTTTACACAACAAAGCTACAGATTGGCTACAATCAAGCTACAATCATAAGGTTTTATAGAAGATTTGAATAGATGTAACAGTACCATTTTGTATTGTCTTCATGTTCTATGTACTTCATTGTAAAGGTACTCGCCTTGATAATCTGGACTTCTTTCTAGTTTGATTTTTACTTTGAGTCTTTTGTGTATTTTATTTTTTTTTTGCCATTCATCACACATAGGGGAAGGGTTTGGATCGCCCACCGCAATGTCTGCGCCTGTCCCAGGTAGGGAATTTGTTGATCATTGGCTTGTCCTTGTTTTCTTATAAAAGTTTAGTTTCTTGATACCTGATATTTCATTGATTTATTCAAATTTTTAATTTTTGGGCCATTTAGGGCTTGCTTTATAGTTTGAAGTTCCTCATTGTGTTGAAGACTACGGTGACCCCTAGATGCTTTGTTTTTGGTCGTTTTAACTTAGAGATGGGGTGTTGTCTCCTTGACATTTAACAACATTTCATTTCTTTTTCATATTCGATATCTAAGTGTTGTCAGTCGCAAACAACTTATTAGAAAGGGTTTTCTCGTCCTCTTTTTTACGAAAATATTATTGAAAAAGGCAAAAAACAAATCCAGAAAAACAGTGACGTAACTTACACTCTTTGTACGTAATAGGGGAAACTGATAGAATATTCTGCATGAATCCGTTAAATAGCCTTTGGGGTCCAATGATCTGAAGAATTTACAGGTATATTGGCCTTTCTCTCATACTGTCGATTTGTTCTAAGGTTCATGATAATTTTTTACCGGAACCTTCGGGAAGTTTTACGTTTGATTTATCTTCCGTAGTGCAACAGAGTTTACCCAGCAGACTGGGGTCTTTGAGCTAGCCGGTATCATTATAAATTACAAGATTTTAGTTTTTAGTCTAGCTATATTGAGTTTTATTTGTATGTTTAGCTCTATCACTAGCTTTGGCTAGTTCCGGTACCAAATTAGGCTATTCCAAGTTCCTAATGTAGTGTACGCTTGTCTTTTGTCGTCTAGTGCAGGTCCCTGTTGGATTGTGGCATGTAATTGTGATTTTAGGCCTTTGTATTTGTTTCTTGGTACCTTCTGTTTTTTACCTCATTGTGATGAATATTTTCTCATGAATGCAAAATTTCGGGCGTTATCAGCAACACGAATCCGTGCATATATAACTGTCACTTTAAGTTCAAGAAACATTTAAGAGTTACCATGCTAAAATCATATGCATCTCGTTAAAATATTCTCTGGTTGAATCATTAAAATATTCAAAGGTTTAGTCGTCAAAATATTGCTAGGTCCCAAACTACCACTCTTGTTTTTCAACTTGATTAATCTATTCTGATAGTAGTTGAAAGAATATTTTATGCTTCTTTTATATCACAATCTACCCCGCTAAGAAAACTTTATTATATGTATACCCAATATGTTTCCACTGCTGGTGGGCTAGAGGTCCTCGGGGGTATTCACTAGCCCGATGAAAATTTTACATTGCGTGTTATACAAATTTACTGTTTTATCAAAATTTTAACCACTTAAAAATACTGAGGCTTCGTTCCGTGTATGGCACTCGGTAGATGTCCTTGAAACTGGATTTGGCTTCCTATTTCGATTTTTTTGGTAATGAGTACTTCTTTTGTGACAACTTTTGGATTATGGCTTTCCATATCATTTGATATTAATGCTGCTGATGAGATGTAACTCCTTGAAACACGTGTACAGCATAACGAAATTTACAGTAGCCAAACCAAATACTACAAGACTAACAGCGTTTATTACCAAGATATACAGTTCAAGTACTATAACAAAATATGATAAAGACAGGAAATGGGGTAAATGTCAAGGAGACAACATCCCATATCCAGGTTAAAATGACCCAAAACAAAGCAGATTTAATGAATAAATCGTGATCAAATCATCTTAAAGAGTTGTGTATACATGATGTAATTTGATAGCGATTTGAATGTGACTTGGTGAAAACAATTTTTGTTTAGGTATACCTCCGACCCTAATGGGGAACTAGCCCAACATATCGCTTTCCAAAACTCCTGACGACACCACAAACTGTATGTCAAGTATATTTCATACCACAATCCGTTTTTTTTTCTGTCAGTCCAACCGTCCTCTGTTTATGATTTCTGCCCGATTGCTTATAAACAAAATTCAAACTGTCTTCAAACTTGATATGCACGTTAATTACTACAAACTTGAAACAATTTAATTGGATTGGATTTAATTGTCCAAGTGGGCTTTGAGTTATGACCCTTAAAATATTTTTTTAAGTTTGAAAGGTCCAATTGATAACCTCTGAACATGTTCAACACGGCTGGTGTCTTATAAGAAGCAGGAGATGATTATTCTACCGTTGCACCTTATCTCGCCCATGGTTTTTATTGGATCCGTGTTGATAACCTGTATGTGTGTCTACATTTTTCTTTTCTTTCCCGTACTTATGTGGTGTCCTTGTTTCTTGATGTTTCCGATATTGCCGTTGTCCATAGATTTTTCGTTTTTGTTTTTTGACTGACGGTTCGGTTCTTACTTACTTATAAAGTAAATAAGTTGCTTACCACTACCAAACTCTAATCAGTTTTAATTACAGTCAAACCTGTCCATGCGGTCACCTTGATTAAGCAATAGCCTTGTTTTAACAGCCACAATTTTATTTCCCATTTCCTTGTAATTCAGCTATTTTGAACCTTGATTTAGCAGCCACCTGTCTTATGTGGCCAATTTTCACTCTTCCCCTGGGCGACCTCTTAAACCAGGTTTGACTGTATAAGTAAATGATGTGCTTTTCTCTCCATGGCTGCTTCATATGAAAAGGAAAGGAAATGGGGTAAATGTTGAGAAGACAACATTTCATATCCAGGTTAAAACGACAAAAAACAAAACATCTAGGGGTCACCATGTGGTCTTCAACACAGTGAGGAACCTCACACCATATAGTAAGCCCTAAATGGCCCCCAAAAGATAAAAAAGTGAATAAATCAATGGAAACAAACCACATCCAATAACCCAAATATCAAGAAACTAAAAATTTTATAAGAAGACAAGGACAAGCCAATGACCAACATATTCCTGACTTGGGACAGGCGCAAAAATTGCGGTGGGGTTAAACTCGTTTTCTTGGATCCAAACCCTCCCCTATGTGTGGTGATTGGCTAAAAATAAATACACAAAAAGACTCACAGTAAAAATCAAACTAGAAAAAAGTCCAACTTATCAAGACGAGTACCCTTACAATAAAGTACATAAAACATGAAGACAATACACACAGGTACTGTCCGGACAAATGCTCGCAGTTAATGACAGCTAGCTATCCTTATTTTGTCTTTTTTTCCTATGTTCCCGTTTTTGCCGTGTCTAAGGACTTTGATTTATGTAATAATCACTTTTCTTATTCCTTCGATATTCTACTGCTGTTGTGTCGTAGATACAAGTGGTTGTTGAGTTTTATTCCTTGCAACTTGTAATTTGTATATTCTTTTAAAAGTTTTCAACCAAGATCTTGTGAACGAAATAACATATTCTATTCAAACAGATATGTTAATTGCTTTTCTCTATAGTAGGCTTATTTTTATTTTGAATTTAGAAAGGACTTCTGCAGTTTGGCCGCATAACTTTTCATAAATATTTGGTGGATAATGTACCAGTTGTTTTTAATAATGGGTGTTATTTTATTCTCCTCTAGAGGAAAGAAATCTAGCAAATAATAAATGTGTCAGCATGTTAATTCATAATTGGCAAATGAGTTCCAATTGGAGGACGAAAGTAATTAGACTTACCCTATTGAGTACATTTTCTCATGTATTTTTGCTCATCCCATTTCAAGTGCCAATTTTACAAACAAACAATAAAAATGATTTGGAAAAATATCAGAAAACATTAATTGAAAGTTTCATTTGATCTGGAGCGCTGTAAATTTTCATGCTCTGTTTCTATCTGAAAAAAAAAAACATAATTTATTTTTACCATGCAATAAGTACATATCAATGAACTTCCATACAGTTTCAAACAGTTTGAATTTGAGGTGGCTTTCAAATTCGATGGTAAGAGCCTACACTGTGGAAATATCGAGACTGGATGGTACTTTTTTATCTTGTAAGTCAAAGAGTTTAATATTATAGATACATATGGTGAGACAGAACAAAAATAATCGTCAGAAGTGGTAATTGTGTATAGGGGAAAACAAGGTAGTCTCAAAAACACTTGCAAAATGAGGATAACTGTAATAAGCAGCGACAGGATATGGCGTAAATGCACATGAGATAAAGTCTCTACAAATACATAGTAGAACCAAGCAATGGAACAGGACGTTTAATTGTTTTTATTTTGCCATTGCAATATTCATACCTCAAAAAAATCGCTCGTCATAGTGGAAATTTTTTATGCTACACGTGCCAAATAAAGTTATTGCAAGGTTTTTAGCCTTTTAAAATCTCTCACTACTTTCTGTATATATCAATTCCAACTACAGAAAATTGGATTTTTGCTACCAAAACAAATAAATTCTATATCTCCTGCACAACCTACATGTAACATTGCGTCCAATTTGAAGCACCTTAATTTTCGCGCCCTTCCCTCTGTTATATGACAACGATTGCCATATTGAAAATAAAAAAAACTCCAAATGAGTTCTAAACTTGCTAGACAATTGTCAACAAAAATTTTATCCGAGTCAGGGTATTTTGGATTTTCCGGCCCCTTTCCTTTTAGTGGTAAAGGGTGTCGTGTAGCAACCATTAATGATATAACGTCACCTAATGATATCAGTATCATTAAGCGTTATTAAGCGTTGCGGATACAATAAACAATGAAGAGATATGAGGCAGTCTCTTCAAATACATTGTAAAATATGCAATGGAACAACGCTTTTATTGGTGTTATAAGGCCTTCAACAATGAGCTTTACTCATACCTCATAGTAAGTTCAAGACGGCCCCCTAGCGAGTTCAAGACATAAACTTGACTGGCAGAATGTTCTTAGAATCGCTGTCCTCCATTGATTGTAAGCACACTTTTGCCCGACAAGAAGACAATAGAAGACGATCACAACATTTAAACAACCATAGGGCACTCATCGAGCCAATAGTAAGACACTTGGCATAATAAAATCATGAGACTTGGGCACAATAAACAGGTGGTCAGAATCACAATTTTAGATTACAAAAAATTTAAAAAGCCAAAATGTGAGAGTATGATAGAGCTAAATGACACAGTTTATGTAGTAGAGTGGATTTCTACCACTGCCAGTGATTACATTTGATATTGTATAATTATTTCCTTTAATTTTATATCTTATGTTGCAGTCGATCTATAGATTGATATTACATTGCAGCTTGTGATTGCATTCGCAATCTCTATTTTTTACGTATGCGTGTGGTCATTGGTGGTCTTGTGATCTTAATACTGGGAAATTTAATTGAAATGGCTTGACATTGTTTTTGTCGTCAGATAAAAAACTATTAGTTTAATTTTGTTTTTTATTAACCACTGTTTATTTCCACATGGATTTCATGAAGATCAGAATTATTGAAAAAAATATATTATAAGTCATCAACGCTACCCTAAGTACACCTTACCGTCTACAAAGAGAGGAGTACTGGATCAAAGAGCTAGGAACAGCAAAACCCTATGGTTGCAATGATAATATAAAAAGTGTAGCTAATCTTTCAAGCCCAGGATGCAGTTCTGTGAATGTGATGAATATCTTCAATGGAAGCCACCGAAGACCACGTAGTCACGGACACAGGCATTATACCGCCCCACATCTACATGACATTTCAATTAATGGTCTTCTTCCATTTATGAAAATGCCACTGGGTATTCATCACATTCGTACAAAATTGTAGTCCTTGCCACTTTCTAAACTTCGTTCATTCTTCAAAATATGTTTAGATTTATCTGTGACTGACTGGCATTCTCTGGAATATAAATTAAAAGAAAGCTATCGTTATGGACATTTCCAATCACAGACTGTTCAAACCTGTAACAACTTATGCAAATAAACCTGAAAACCGATCATTTCTTAAAATTCGGTTCGCTAATAAAGGCCTAGATGCCATTAATCTTTCCAACATTCTACACAACAAAGCAGTGAAATCAAACATTCCCCCTTACTTCAAAGACCAATCTGTTCCACTTATCTCTTATTTCTACACTAAATCTATTGCAATTACTATTTTCAATCACAAACGGGTATTGCTTGATTTCCAGATTGATGACTTTAAAGCAAAACCGCCTGATTACACCTGCTCCTCTTCCCCATACAACTATAGTCCTGCTGGACACGTGATAACCGGTGACCTAGATATCATTGAAAACCAAAACTTACGAGATAATCTGTCAAAAGGTCCAAAATTCCGTGAACCCCAGCACATAAACTGGAAGTATAATTTCAAAATTATGATGGATGCAGTTGAGGACTATGCCAGATTGTTGGCGAAGAAAGAAAAAGAAGATGTGAGACATTGTCAGACTGGGTCAGGTCAATAAAGTCATTAATCATTTATCTTATCCGGCGCCTGAACACATCTATGAAAACTAGAACACCCAGTACATTGTATACTTGACGATCCTCTTGTTGCAAAAACATTGACAAACCTCCAGGAAAAATACGTCATAGTACCTGCAGACAAATCTTCTAACAATATTGAGTTTGTATGTAAGAAACACTGCCTTGTTAAGGAATTTGGTATTGACACTTCATCTGGCAATCCTACTTATACCCCAACTACATTATCAAGGGACGAGATAATCAAAAATCACATTTCTGTGTTAGCATCCTTCAGTATCAAAGTGGCTGAAGTTAACAGTTATCTCCCTTACATT
The DNA here is from genome assembly GCA_002080025.1 of Modiolus philippinarum. Lineage (NCBI taxonomy): Eukaryota > Metazoa > Mollusca > Bivalvia > Mytilida > Modiolidae > Modiolus > Modiolus philippinarum. Next base: position 53,430 of record MJUU01038539.1, on the reverse strand, counting down.
TACTGGGTGCCTACAAAATGTAAGCTTCATATGAATCCCTACAAACAGAGATTCATTGAAGGATCTGCACCACTAAGCCCTATCCAAACTCCTTACCACTTTACTTACTGCAGTTAGAGATCGTCTTAAAAAGCTACTGCGAAAAAGCCTATTCTACGAGCGGCGTGAATCAGATGTGGATTCTTAAAAATTCCAAAGATCTCCTTGAACAGCTCTCCTGAAACAGTCTCGTATACTGCAATAGCATTCAATCTTTTGATTCTTCTACCCTGTATACAACCCTTCTACATAATAAACTAAAAACAGTAATTTCAAATCTGATACATCAATGTTCTGTACCAAAAACGGAGAACGCAGGTAGTGGAGTAACGAAATTGAAAAAAAAGGCGTCTAGTTTATGATTTAAATCAACTCACCTAACATCAGGCTATATTATACATCATTTGAAAGGTCTTTTTGTGCGCTATCCGTTTTCACCGCTCGTCAAATGTGGAAGTGGTCACGATTTTTTTAATGAAGGTCAAAGGTCAAACTATGAAATTCTTATAAACTCATTTTAGTCACTTTTCAGTCATTAATTTCAACATGAAGTTGAAAAAATTAACTTTAATGGTTATGCTTGTCTACATTAACATATTCATAAATGGTGAATAAAAAGATATGGAGTAAATGCACATGAGACAAAGTCTCTACAAATACATGGTAAAAAACAAGCAAAGGAACAACGCTTTTATTGTTGTTCTTCATCTTGAAGTCACCATGAGGCCTTCAACAATGAGCTTTGCTCATACCTCATAGTAAGTTCAAGACGGCCCCTAGCACCGGTTTAAGCGGAATTCTGTGCTAATTGTCGAGCAACGCTACATCCATGTCTTTCTTGGTCATGGGTGCGGGATTGTCAACAAACATAAATTATACTGGCAAAGTGATCTTACAATCACTGTCATCCTTTGCCCGACAAAAGCACTAGTGTCTTAAACTAGTGGACAACTACAACATATAGACAAACACAGGGCATTCATCAAGTCGAATGTAATATAAACCATTGATAACAATTTTGACCGCCTTTCTACATAAAGTGATTCAAAGGGGTTAATTTATGAGCGGGTCCAAAAACATGACTTTCTCTTTACATAAACAGTTTGTGAAATTACCTTGACCTTTTGACCCTTGATATTTACATAACAATAAAAGACATACTTTATAGATGTTTTAGTCAAATGATACCAAGAGTTTATTGGTCAAACATCTGACAATTACGCCCATAATTGACCCTTAATTTGACTTAAAATCTCAGAATGTCCTACTGTCTTACATTAAAGAAGTCTCTTGTTAGTTTAAGTGGACTAAATTATATCATAAGAAGATTTCCAACCGCAATGTGGTTACAGGCAATATCGCAGGAAGTTTTTTAAGTTTAAAAAGTAGGTTTATTTATATATTTTGGCATGATTTTTAATACTTTTTGTAATTTTTGAAATTTGGTGTTTTTTTCATATTTTTCTTTTACATTTTTGTTTTCATATAAACATAAGAAATACATTACACATTTATTGAAACGTATTTTTAAAACTTTATAAACTTATTTAATGTTTTTATTTATTTATTGGAGGAGGAGGCTGTTTTCATTTTGTTTTCATTGCAGAAGAAGTAACATGTATATGTTCAAACGCACTGAACATATCAGGCGAAGATACACTTTACAGTCCATCACTACTATTCACTATATACTTTACGAGTTTTTCTTATCATTAGGATTCATCTTCATCGTCATTCATGTTGACATCAGATTTTGACCATGGATTTTACAATTTTAGTACCTTGACAACGACAAGGTTCTGTGCAACTGAAGGTTTGCTAATGACACGTGCATGTCTTGCTAGATAGATGATTAATGAAGGAAAGATAACACGAAAATAATCTTAAACATACAAGATTTAAGGAATATTTACACCAAATCTATCCAAATGAACGAAAAAGATACTTCTGATACACCTACTTCAGCTTGTACCTAGGTGGATCTTTAGTTGCACATCGATTAAGATGTGCGTTGAAATCTAAGCTATATGACAAACGTGGTGATTTTAATTTCCCAATTGTGACGTTTCCTTTTCTAAGCAGCAATATACCTACATCTCAAGATTATGGGCGTATATTTCACAGCTGATTCGTTACTGTCAAGCATGTTGTTTGCTTTCCATATTATTCGATTCAAATGCTGCTGTTGAGTGGTTACTCCTTGAAACACGTATACAGCACAACGAAATTCAATGTTATTCTGCAACTTTTGTATTTTGAAACCACTTGGTCGATGCAAGTGCTGTTGGACCAGAGGTCCCCAAGGGTGTTCACCAGCCCAGTAGTCTGATTCATATGACATGAAACTTTACCACATAGCGTTTAATATATTTACTGTCTTTCATCAAAGTTCTAGCCCCTTAAAATATTGAGGCTTTATTCCGTGTATTGCACTCGGTGGATGTCCTTGGTAGGTGGCCCATTTCAAAGCGAGGAACTCCATTTTATGTGCAGGGTAGTTCTTCTCTGCTTTGGTTAAACTGCAGCTGGCATAAGCGATCACTTTCAGCTGATCATCCTGTTCCTGATAGCGAACCGCTCCCAAGCCTAGGCCACTGGCATCAGTGTGAAGCTCGAACGGTTTCTGGTAGTCAGGGTATGCAAGGATTGGTGCTGTAGCTAACCGCTCCTTCAATTGGTTGAACGCTGTTTCTTGTTTATTACCCCATGTCCATGGTTGCTGTTCTCTTCGCCTCTTCTTCCCTTTCTTTGGTTTAGGGGCTGGCATGATGTCAGTAAGAGGTCTGGCCAACTGGCTAAAGTTCTTTATAAAACGCCCGTAGTATCTTGCCAAACCAATATCCTCTATCCTGGGTAAGGCGTATGCATCGTTCTTGGTCCGACTATTCAGCATACAGTAATCGACACACATCCGGAGAGATCCATCTTTCTTCTTTACAAGGACCACGTTGGAAGAAAATGGACTGTAAGAATTCCGAATGATGCCGGTTCGCAATAGCTGGTGTATATGTGCCTTCACTTTTACATACATTGATGGTGGTATCCGGCGATTTCTCTGTTTGAAGGGACGATCATCCTCCAGCTCTATCTTGTGTTGCACAAGATGCGTATGGCCAATGTCGATGTCACTCTTTGAAAGGATATCGCTGTATGAAGTGATGAAATCTTTTCCTCTCTGAAGTTCAACAGGTGACAGATTGTCAGCAGCAATGTGTACTTGCTCCAGAAGAGTGGTTTTGAAGTCATCATTCTCTGGTTCTTGATGATCTTGGATAGTGACTGGCTGTAGCTCGGCTGAATCCCCTCTGTTCAAACTAGTGCAAGCGTCAATATGGCTACAACGCCTACGCCTTTTTAATATTTCAAGTTCCATTTCAAAAGAAATAGATCATTTTATTGATCTGATGCTTTACTCATTCAGCTGAATTACTTAAAGGAAAAGAACCGAGTATTACTAGCTGCGTGATACTACATTCTACTAACGTCTCGCTTGTAATTCAGTGAAAAACTCCAGTTAAATACCGTAGTAACAAAGCACCAGTACATATAAAATCAATCCAGAGGTGAAAAATTAAAACATCAGGATACAGAAGATCAAAGGCACGCCATATGAAAAAAAAGACATCAATAACAAAATACCGAAGATACTGTGAATTACGCTTCTGCATCACAAATACAAGACTTAAAACTAAAACACTCGAAGTGTGAACTAAATAACAAGACCTAAGAAAGGTAAGTGTGTCCTGCTGTGTTTACGACACCCATCAATCAAGGATGAGATCGAAACCGGTAAATTGTGAAAGACTGATCTCAGAATTTAAAAATGCCAGGCTTACCAATTTCCACTCAAAAATTCAGTATCTACGAACCAGAAATTTCAGTCCAACGATTTATTAAAAGAAGCTTTTGGTATATAACAGTACTTTCGAACAGAGAACCGAAACTGAAATCTTAAACGTATAATCTTCATAATGTTAAAATAAGCAACATCAGTTTATAAAGCTACTAAGACTTACCTTTGAGCTGTTGACTTGGCACTTGGCAACGAAGGTATTTCCCTTTCTGAACTGTATAAATACTGTTTAAACAAAACATGTGCACCAATGAAGTTTGATTTACTCATCTCTGCATGACATCAAGTTTTTCTATTCAATCATATTGTGGGTTGCAATTGTTTACTGGTTGTGCTTAATCAAATTTTTATTCAGCATGATTGAATCGACATTAATGTAAATTTGCAATTTGTCTACATTTTTTAAAAAAAAAAATGTTTCTAATTTATAATAATAATAAAAAAAACAAACATCATGTGTTACTGAAATCGTTTTAATAAAAACAGCATCCTTTCAGATGTATATGGATCAGCAGGTTAAAAATGGGACATCGAAAAATGGGTTTTATGTGTTTGTTTATTATACTATAGGGAAACGGGATAGGGAAAGGGAATGTTTGGGTACCCATAAACCGGTTTAACCCTACCACAAGCTCTTGCTAGTGCCGGTACTAAGTCCGGCTATCCCGAGTTCCTATCGTTGTCTATGTTTGTCTTTGGACTTTTCATTGCCTTTCTTGGCAGTTCCTTAGTAGATTGTGGCATGTGATTGTTATTTTCGGCCAGTGTAAGCGTTTCCGGTTATCTTTGTTTTATTCATCGAAAGAAAGCTACCTTTTATATCATATTTTATAATTCAATTAAACCATTTTTGTGATATATCAGTTGTCAGTGAACTTGACTAACAATTTTTCTTAAAAAAGATACTGAATGGTATCAGAGACAAACTAAAACTAATAAATATTATATTTTGTACTAGAGTTTGTTAATCCTGGAATGAATTAAAGCTTTTCCATATTACTTTAACTTATAAATCAAAAATACTATTTTGGTATTTGTAAACATTTCACATAGGCTTTTCATAAAGTTGCAACTTTTCGTTTAAAATGTAATGAGGATTTAGAATTAATTTATCAGATACATTTTTACAACATACGTGACGGATTAATATTATGACTAGTACATTTAGACAAATTTGAATTATTTTATTATTATTTTTCTTTTTTTAACACATTTTACATAAATTATATCTGCATTCGTTTCCCCATTAATCTTTCTAGTCATTTACATAACTTAATCTCTGGAAAAAATCATGACAGTCGTGATCAGTTGTTTTATAATAAATATTTATACATTTTAGGAAAAACATAACAATGTAACAGCTTTTGTTGTTATTTCAAATATATTAAATAAAAAATATAATAAATGTATCGGGATTCTGATACAAAAGTCTCCCAAACAAACTCCCAAATCACTACAAATCACTACCACACAACCTATGCATCATGTCTGTTCAGTTTTGTTCAAATCTGAACATTGACTTTTCCCGCCTTTTTTTCGATTTTCATGGCAACGGTCGCCAGTTTGTAATCTTGGAGACCAGAAACAAATTTACCACATCTCAGGTAACCTTTCTGTAAAGTTTCACCTAATTCTGATTTTTTTTTTCATTGTCCCGCCTTTTTGGCGTTTCCATGGTAACGGGTGCCAATCTGAAGTATTGGAAACCAGAAACCAATTCCCATGCCCTAAGCAACCTTCCTATAACTGAGCGCGTTCATTTCCTCGCCTTTTTGCCCTTTCAATGGCAATCGGCGACATTTTGAAAATTCCAAGGCTTGTTTGCATCTTTCGGGATAAGGATCCACCTTCCTGTGAAGTTTGGTCAAGATCTTACCATCTGTTTCGTTCCCGAGCAAATGGTCGGACAAATTTCGAGGCAGAAGAAGAACAAAGACAAGAATAACAAGTGATAATGTCTTTGCATGCAAACACAGAAGTCACCCAAACTAGAATCCATTTTTATAAGATACATATGTATTCTTTGAAAGAACAATTATTCCTCATTATAACAATTTAAAACTTATTATGTTCTGTCTATCCTACTCACCATACATAATCATTTCTATTTTAAATATTATAATGTGATGTGTTTTAGGCCACATCAAGTTTTAGCAGTATCAATTGTTTAGCTGTGTGACTAATAAAACTGTCAAATCTAAAGTTTATTCTAAGTGTATCATTATAAAATAGAGCTCAATATAATTATTATGATAAATGAATATCATGTAATGTGTATAAAGTAATATATATATTTTCAGCATCAAATACACATCTTAATTATATTATGATGAGATGTGTAATTATTTCAAACATATTTTTATACCTGTCACAACTTTTATAAGTAAAACAAACCACAAATTAGAGTTTAAAATAAAGGTGAAAGATTTATCATTATGTAAACCTGTTAGAATATAACAGGGTACACTATCATTCAATCAGACATCGAAATTCGGTTTTTGGTCTAAAGGCCCAAAACAGTTGATCCAATAATTTTGACCCATGTACCAAATGTAGATCTTAGCAAGACACACATTTTTGCTATAACATGTTTTCAGCTTTCTGTTATGGTAAAAGAGTGGTCTAGGACCAAAGTTCAAAGTGACCAATGACCTTTTACCTTGCCATTTTTAAATGTAAATCCAATCACAAGATTTGAGGTCAAAGTTCAAAGTGACCAATGACGGTGGTCATTTTGGAAATTACAAGACCTTTTTGCACATCTTTGAGTTGGTATCTACAATGCTGCCGAGTTCCATTAAGTTTGGATTATCCAGTTCTGAGAAAATTTTTGGAAAATGTTCGAAAAATTCATTTAAGAATTATATTAATGAAAAAGAATAAGAAACAGAGTAAAAACAATAAGTCTCTAAACATCCTTTGGGTGACTTAATAATAAGAACTGAGTAAAAATAATAAGTGTCCCTAAACGTCGTTAAGGGTAATAACAAAACAAGATAGTAGTGCTGCACACGTCTATGAGTAATATGATTTATAATATATTGGTAAGGGGAGTAGCGAAGATAGAACATATGATTCCGAATGCCAACAATGACAAAAATCATCTCTTATACCTTTAATCATGGGAAAATTCTGCAAGGTCTATGCCTTGATTTGAACTCATTTTTATTGTGAATAATTTATCGACAATAAAGCATAGGTTTAAATCCAAACGTAGAACTTGCTCCTAAAAATGAAGATACATTTTAGAATATCTAAAGTTTATTGTATGTGGTGGATTTGTCATATTGTTTCGCTCTTTTAGAAATCATCCTGACTTTTTTGCATTATGGCATTTCATTTAATATGATTTCACTCCTGCTGATGAGAGGCTCCTCAATGAAACATGTGTGCAGCAAAACAAACTTCATTGTTTATATGCAACTTGGGTATTTTTTTTTTATTTTAAAACCACTGTTCAATGCCATTGCTTTATGCTGGTTGACCAGAGGTCCCTCAGTTTATTTACCAGCCCAGTAGTTAGACTTATCTAACATGAAAAAAATCTTCAAGCTCCTGATAGCCATTCACTGTTTGTATCAAAATTATACCCCCTTAATATTATAAGGCTTAATTCCGTAAATTGCACTCAGTGGCTGTCCTTGGTACTGGCTTTTGGTTGGTATTTCTCTATTTTTCAAAAATAAATACTGCTTTCTGATTTTGTTGGATTATGGCTTTCCATCTTATTCAATTTTAATGCTGCTGATGAGAAGTTACTCGTTGAAATACATTACATCATAACAAAATTTACTATTCATTTCGGAACTTGGGTGATTGTCTGTGTTATTGTTGAGCATTCACATGCAAGATTTGACTAAGCACGAAACATATTATGAGAGATGGAATGTGTAATGAGTATTGAGCTAATGTTGCCTAACCTTTAAAAACATCTGATGATGCCCCTAGATATTTCAATGGAATTCACACTAGTAGTTCTTTATTTTTGTGGATTGTATGTCCAATTTCATTGCCCCAGCTCTTTTTTGAAGCCTGTTTGTCGGAAGCCTCCATTGATGCTTACACTATGTACAATGCTACATCTACATATTTTATTTTAAATAAGCAATGAAGGGATATGGACTGAATGTACTTGAGACAAAGTCTCTACTAATACATGGTAAAACAAAGCAATAGAAAAACGCTCATATTGTAAGTTGTGCTTATGATTCCGAATGCCAACAGTGACGAAAATTATCCTTTATACCTGTAATCATGTATTATACATGTATGGCCTTCCAGCAATGTCTACTGATGGATTTGATTCCATGCTTTATTGTCGATTAATTATTGACAATAAAACAGGGATTCAAATCCAGGTGTCGACCTTGCTTGATTTTCCGATGATTGCGGGTATAAAAGAATTTTTTCGTCACTGTATGTTTTAATTATATTAACATATTTTCAAATTCAAAGTAATTCGGGGATGGCTTTTATATCCTTACGACTGGTTAAGATATTTGTCACTTAGCTTAAAATGAAAATCAGGTACATATATATCTGTAGTATTTACCTCACTACTCAAACAAGCATACAGCTTGAAATACAAATAATGAAACACCAACGGGCACCTGAATCTGCAAAATACTTGGGATGATACAAGTTGCTAATACTACACCAATAACGCGTTTTTAGTTGCAAATATGAATTTGTTGAATGTCGGTAAAAGTATGCACTTGTATCGATACGGCAACATATAAATTTCAGAGCCTTCGTTATTTTGCTTCATACAATACAGCAGAAGGAAACAGAAATTTAGAGAAACATAAAATACTAAAGTTGCTGTAAAATTAAGTTACTGTATATGGCCATTTTGACAACTTGTGACTCTTCAGTGCAGATAAAATCAAAACGTGTGGAAGAACAGAAACAAAACATTTGCAAATACGAAAGAGAATAAATTACTAAAAAAGGTCGAAAATAGAATGCCAAAATCAGCTGAGGCCAGAGCTAGTCACGAAGGAGAATTTTACTATATTTATTTTTTTGTTATTGTCGCATTACTTTCTATTGATATTTTCTCTTTGATCTTACTGACTGATTTTGTCAGTATCTCCGTACTGACCTGATACAAGAAAATATCAGGCAATGACGTCATGAAATTGACATCATGACTCTTACGATGCTGCCAATAAAAACAATAATGGTAGTTTTGAAGTTCTCGACAGAAAATATCACTAGTATCACAGCTCGTCCTATCGGACTCGCTACGATACGGTGATATTTTCTGTCTCGACCTTCAAAACTACCATTATTCTATATATGTTTTTGCCTTCCAACAAAATATCAGTATTCCAAACTCTACAATACACATATATAACCATCTTAATGATTTTCTAACCATAATCACATCATAGTACTAACTTACCATAAAGTAGTTTTAAATATAGATTACACCACAAGATCCCGTTCATTACCATAGATAGTTAAATTTTAAAATTTTAATTGCGAGGCTTGCCGAGCATTTTAAAAAATTTTAATTTAACTATCGATAGTGGATAAAATATGGTAATAAACGTAATCTTTTTCTCTAATGATCAAAGATAAACACCGAGAAATGTATTCCGAATAGAATTGGCGGGAAATAGCACGGGGCTTTATTCATCATACGTTGAATAGGCTCTGTAAGTCTCTTCATGTGACCTCCGAGAATATGCGTGAAATGTTGTTACCTGGTACATTGTGGCTATGTAGTACTATGAGAAATTGTTGGATTTTTGGTTCACAGCTCAAGTTAAGAGTGGGATTCGTTTTCTCGGAACCAGAATATTTTATCCTTCAAGAAGTATACACTTTATAACCTTTACCTAGACTGAAATTAAACATAATAACGCATTTTCTATGTAACGTCAAGTGAAGTTTGTCCCGGAAGTGAGGAAGTCGGATGACGGTTTCAGTGCATTATATATTAGAGTTCCGGACTTCGAAAGTGAAAGTAGAACGAGACTTACAGACCCTTTAAAGAAAATTTATCTAACGGGTCAAAACCTGTTTAAACTTGACATATCATTAGAGATATGATCATGTTTTATGATATTGATTTAAAATGATACTGAAGTTAAATGATGCAACGTAGTTCATTTGAACTTAATTCAAATTTTTAGCAATGTTATGCTATAGATTTTGGCTTTTGGCTTTTCTGTTTAGATCTTATTGGTAATTTGTTCTATCTCAGCTCAACAAATATTTCGGTTTATGGATTCCCAAATGTTTTGATTTAAGGTGTCTGCAGGGTATTATAATCCTATTATAGAATTTAGTGAAAATTTCTTTGAAGAAACATTATTGTATTATTGTTAAAAATATAAAATAAAATTTGGGGGTCACCGTGCATTTAAGCACAAAAAAAAGAAATTAAAAATTTAAGGATTTTACAAAGAATAATAGGAAAAGTTATTATATGGGAAGATAGCTTTAAAAATTTATTATAGATTTTGTTCTTACTTTTCATGTGTTTTGAGATCATTATATAGTTTACATATCAAAAATAAAAATAGGGGTCACCGTTGAAATAAGAGAGATAAATTGCAAAATGTTAATTTCTCTAGTGATATCCATATAAAATTATATTATCGACTTATCTCCTTTGAATAATGTCTGTGTTCTGTAAATCCAGCAACAGATTTAAAGCACATATGTTTTCGTTCAAACATTCTAACGAAAATGTTGTAAAGGTTATAAAGAATGAAAATTTTAAATTATTCGGAACTTTCTGTACATTTTAGATATTAACCTTTGTGTTAAATTTCCTAATAAATGAAACCTAAATTAAGAAGTATTAGACCAAAATGGCGGATTAATACCACTGAGACACCTTAATCTGGACTGAAGAGATTTCAGTTGTCGAAATGGCCATATGCAAACACTTAATTCACAGTAAATATTGGTATTTTGTTATCTATTGCGTTTGCTTTATCTAAGTACTACTTTTGACTATGTCACCAGCTGATTGCCCATTTAGTAGGGTCAAACCTTAATAAGTAATTAAAATTTTGTTGTTGGTAACAAACTTTGGTATTTAAGCTTTATAGTTTTGTTAATAAGGGACTTCTTTCGGAACCTTCCAAAGTAAGCGCACGTAGTGTTTATGTTTGGATTTTCTAACAGTAATATTTTATTTGACTTTGAATTTATTTGTTTGGATTATTGTTACATTTGTTTTCACTAATTTTACATGCAACTTGAAATAAATATTTTGGACCGATAGAAACTTGTTTTACATAGACATTACCAGTAGTCTCCATTGAGAAGGCGTCAGATTGTATTGAAGGATGACAGAAGAATTTGCATTTACATTGTGGACGAAAAATCGTAGTATTTTTTTTACGCAGATACCTGAAATGTGTAAAAAAAATAAATAATTCATGATTTTTCCCGTTTTGCTTCAATATTTGTTTGCAGATGTTTTTACTTAGTAGTCTGATATTAATATGATTTTGTTTAGATTTTCTGTTGAATATTTTCTTTTCATCCAAAAGTCAAATTCCGGAACGTTCCGGATAGTAGAATGGCGGGTCAAAGAGGTCATCCCTGTATATAGGGGCAAAGGGAATACATTATTCTATCAATATATTGAAGGTGTTTATGATTGGATAGTACCTTTTAATCTGCATGTATCTATTATAAAGTCATTTAACGAGTATTGGAGGCGTAACATATCACAGCTTCAGTGTTTAACTAGATAGCATTACGTATTTTACGATTTTAATTTTGTGTACGAAAATATTAGTCAACTTTTTCAATTTTCCGCCACCTCCCATACCTCCACCCATTAGATTAAAATATTTAGGAAAACTTTCAATTTTACTTCACGGCATATTTTATGTATGTTTATCTTGCTGTTAGAGTTCATATATTTGTATAATTTTACATTATATTGTTCAATTATTTTAGTACAAGAGGTTGGCGGTGATAGAACCACACCTTCGCCTTATTTGCTGTAATTGTTCAAATATATATTGTTTATTTTATATTATATTCTTCTCAAAATATACTCAATATAATCATGAAATCGGAAAATGTGACACAAAGACATATTTTCCTGTACTTATCCTCAAACAGTAATTTTTTATTTGAGAAATCAGTGATTCTGTATGAGACTTTAATTATTCCTTTTTCGTTATTAATGCAACTTTGACTACATTGTACACAATCATGCTTTGCACTGCCTGGACGATCATTTTTGATGGCTTTTATTTTTAAAAAGTATCTAAACCGTCTAAAAATTGATAAATTCAATTAATATGGATGAAATGCAAATTATCACGTGACATCGACTAGTCACGACTGTGCTTGAAAATTTTCAAAATAAAAATAAAATAAAATGTAAAAATTTCTTCATCACATTGTCAGTCAACATCGTTTATTTATTAAGATGTAAACTTAAAATCCATAAAATATCAATAATCATCAATATAAATAACGACATGAAAACCAGACCAACCAAAAAACAAACTGAAATATATAAACATATAAAAACGTCGGCTAAAACTGAATATGTTCGTATTAATAAGTGTATTTCGATAATGTCGAAAATTAATAAAAAAGCGGCTCCACAGAGTGGTATTTAACTCTCCTGTCGTTGTTTTAGAAAAGATTTTCAAAAATATTGACTGAACTCATCTTGGTTGTCAAGTCCTTTAAAACTAATTGTGAACCAAACCATTACTCTAAAAACTAATCCAAAGACAATGGCAACCCCAGAAACACAAAAATTCAAAGATAATGGCAACCTCGGAAACACAAAGATACAAAGACAATGGCAACATCGGAAACACAAAGATACAAAGACAATGGCAACATCGGAAACACAAAGATACAAAGACAATGGCAACATCTGAAACACAAAGATACAAAGACAATGGCAACCTCGGAAACATAAAGATACAAAGAAAATGGCAACCCCAGAAACACAAATATACAAGGACAATGGCAACCTCGGAAACACAAAGATACAAAGACAATGGCAACCTCGGAAACACCAAGATACAAAGACAATGTCAACGTCGGAAACACAAAGATACAAAGACAATGGCAACCTCGGAAACACCAAGATACAAAGACAATGGCAACCTCAGAAACACAAAGATACAAAGACAATGACAACCTCGGAAACACCAAGATACAAAGACAAT
>MJUU01038539.1:20010-30993 GCA_002080025.1 Modiolus philippinarum | reverse complement strand
ATAAGTTTTATACTACAGAGACACAAGTTGAAATGTAACAGCAATAAGTTTTATACTATAGAGAAACAAGTTGAAATGTAAACGCTAGCATTAATAATATCTTAATTAAATAAAAACAAACTATATATTTGGCTGCTTATATGTCATGGCATTTATTAAATTCAACATATTTGTCAACAAATAACAACAAGTTGACGATGAATCACTGAAGGGTATTCCAGTCAGTGTAAGTACATAGGCTGCTTGGGCCACCAGAGTAGCAAAGTTCGATAAATTCCCCCAAATTAACATGGATAACTATCCAATGCTAATCAGCCAAACAATTTATTGAGGTTATGACATATAAGCAACACATTTTTACGGTTTTAACAAATATTCAACTTCATTTCAAGTATTGGCAAAATTCTAACACCAGTAATGTTAACTTCAACATCCCATTCATATATCATAATAACAACATCAATTTAATATATTATTGTTAATTTATACGGGTATCGATTGGGTAAACATTGCAATTTGGATATTTTAGAAATTGAAATAACGCTTCTTGAAAAATCATTTCCTATGAACGATAAATGTACGCCGTCATCATCAAATAGAGCTGAATAAGAATCATCAAAATTAGGATGAGCTATAGCATAACCTTTACTTTTTAACAAATATGTTCTTAGGCCCCTGTTTACGCGTTTTCGTGTACGTTCCATGGCTTCTATGTTATTTGAATAACGCCATGTATGTCTGGGTAGTATGTTTGAATACACTATCATTGATCCTGGTAACATTTTACTGATAACAAATACGGCAAATTTCAAATAGAACAGTAAATCTCCACAAGTTTCCATACCAATGTCATTGTCACCAAATGTATTACTACCATTTTTGGGATTCCAAAACAGTTGATCATGATATGCACTATTGGAACCAACGATTCCTTTCTCATACCAGAAATACCTGCCCATAAAACTGAATGTCCAAGCACGTGTAATCCTGAGTTGTGTCCTGTAACTCTGGACTTTGTGTGTGATTCTGCGTGCAAAATTATAGATGAAACCAAAATCCATATATATCTTGACAAAGGCAATTCTGAAACAAGTTAATTGCCAATTATATCTCTTGTAAAAGTCAGATTTCCGTCTACCCATGGTCATTATTTCGTCATCAGAATTACCTATAGATGCAGCATGAGTTGCAGCCTCTATACGAAATGAATTCGTGTTATATTCATTCTCATTATAACCTGAAAATCTCAATCCCGATTTGAGAACTGCACATACTTGATATCTTGTTACCTTTTCATGATTAAAATGACAAAAGAATGAACCAATTATTTTAGGTCTAATTGATAAATATTTAACTAAATAGTTATATAAAGACAAATTGATAAATTCAGATTTCGGATTAATTTTTGTTTTCATTCCATATTGATCCGTTTTTGAAGAACTAATATTAATCAAAACAGTTTTTTCCGAATGATTCAATATTACATCGCTATCTTTTAAGATATGGGGAGATCTATCGGATTCTACAGCCTCTCCAATTCGTAGAAATGAACAGAATGAAAGGACAAAAATTGCTGAAAAAAGTAATGCCTCGTATGTAGATTTAATTGATGTTTGTTGACAATCCCGCACCCATGACCAAGAAAGACATGGATGTAGCGTTGCTTGACAATTAGCAAAGAATTCCGCTTAAACCTGTGCTAGGGGCCGTCTTGAACTTACTATGAGGTATGAGCAAAGCTCATTGTTGAAGGCCTCATGGTGACTTCAAGATGAAGAACAACAACAAAAGCGTTGTTCCTTTGCTTGTTTTTTACCATGTATTTGTAGAGACTTTGTCTCATGTGCATTTACTCCATATCCTTTTATTTACCATTGCATACTGTGGGAAGAATTTCGATCATCTTGGACAGCAACTCAACTGTAATTAACCTTCTCATATCATTCTTTTAAACTTTTTTGACATTGCCCTTTAATAGTTTTTTAACTATAAATGTGTCAGTGCTATTAATTAAATTTAAAGCTAATAGCAGAAATGTAAGATTTTGCAGTATTTGGGGAGTAGGAATTCATTGATGAGTAAACAATAAAATTCACAATTTGAGATATAGGAACAGGCCAAACTCTTTCAAGGTCGTAAGCTTTTCTAAACCTTCAAAAGATTTTTCAGCATTAGAATAAACATTCCAGGTGTTATCAGACACATAATTTTCAACTAAATTGACAAACTCGAATTTAAAAGGCTCCAAAATTCCATGGGCACTGCAGTTGGAAAGGTATCTGCTTCCGGTACCAATTCTTTGAATTTGTGAAATTGATCACAGGAAAGTGCATCAGCTACACAATTATAAAAAGCTTTCATTTGAAAATGCCCAATCATTGACCTATGAACTGTAAAACGTAATAAATTCATGACTCTCGGAGATTTCGACGATTTCGAATTCAGTACTGTGACTACTGCTAAATTATCAACATGGAAAGCAATTTTCTTTCGTTTGAATAATTCATCCCATAAAATACTGCCAAAGCAATAGGAATCTTCTCTAGAAATGTTATATCGTTTAAAATTTCAGTATAATACTATTCGACTGGCCATTGTAAAACAGACCATTTTCCAGATAAATAACAACCACAACCCTTTTCTGTACCACCAGCGCTATCAGTAAACATTTGCATATCAAAATTGGATAACCATATATCATCTTGGATGTAGGATGTGCCATGAAAGTTTTCAACAAACATTTTCCATATCATTAGATCCTGAAACATGTCGTTTGAAATTCTAATAAATGAAATAATTTTTAGCTTTTGATGTGGCCATGTACAAAGGTCGACTGAATGTCCTGCCTGCAGGAATAGCCCTTGTGCAAAATGCAAGAGCACCACATAAAGGCTGTATTTTTTTCAATGTTACTTTTTTAGAGAAGACAACTTCTCTTATAAGAAGTAATAGTTCTTTTTGTTTTCCTTTAGGAATTTTTACAGTCATTTCTTGTGTGTCAATTGTCAAACCTAAGTATTCCATTATACATGTCGGCCCTTCTGTCTTTTCATCAGCAATTGGTACTTGCAACTTATTACAAATCTTAACAATGTATTCATTAATGATTGACAATCATTTGTACCAGCCTTTCCGGCAAAAAAGAAATCATCGAGATAATGATCTAAATTTTCGGAGTTAGATTCTTTAGAAGTAAGCCATTGCAATAAAGTAGAAAATTTTTCAAATGTTGAACAGCTTATTGAACAGCCCATTGGCATGCATTTATCAATAAAATAATCGGTATTTATTTTTAATCCCAATAAATTAAAATCTCCTGGATAAACAGGGAGAAGTCTAAAAGCTGCTTTTATATCTATTTTTGCAAGTAGAGCATTTTTTCCTAGTTTTTTAACAATAGATAATGCATTATCAAATATTGAGTACTGTACTGTTGTATACTATGAATCAGTGAGGGCATTGACACTATTAGAAGGTGGATATGACAAATGAGTAATTAAACGATAGCCGGAAGTCTTTTTAGGAACTATGCCGACTGGAGAACATCTCAAATTCCATATAGGACGTTTTGAAAATGGACCAACAATTCTCCCGTTTTGTATTTCACTTGCCATTTTTTTCATAGCTGCTAGGGGATTTTGCAAAACTGATTTAAAATTTTTTGTTTCAAGCGGTTGCCGAGGACCTCCATAATGTAATCTGAAATAAGCAATGAAGGAATATGGAGTAAATGCAAATGAGACAAAATCTCCACAAATACAGTGAATATTGAAATTTTAAAATCGAATATTTTGAGGATTTGCATCCACTGGTGGTTTAAAGTTAAATCTTGGTTGTTGAACATTTTGTTTCATTTGGTTGACATTAGATGGTACTGGTTGCCGAATACTATTTGTACGATTTATTATGTTGCTGTATTGTGCTGTCTTGACTCGATTAACTGGACCACCTTTAAAAGCATAGCATAATACGAACGGATGCATACCATTACATTTCAAACACATATGTTTATAAAAACAGTTATTTCGAAAACACCCTTTTCTGAAATTAAAATCGTAACAAACCCCTTGCTGTATTTGAGGTTGTGCAGACAGCTGACCTCCTAATGCACCCTTTGCTATAAAACGAAGCCAAAGATTCCCATCTATTTGTGACCATGACTTGGTAGGATTTTGTGCAATTCTTAATCTAAATTGTTTATCGTAATTGTATACTCTATCAAATGAAGCGTCTTATTAGAATCATGTAAGATATCAAATCTGTTGCTAACATTGGATGTCTTTGTAATGCAACTTTTGCAAAATTACAAAAGGTATCAGTCCATAATTCTATATTTTCAATATTTTTAACTTTTAAATTTTTGTTGTCAGTGTTAACAACTACTTGGCCATTGACAACTGCCAAGTTATTTGATTTTGGTTCACTAGGTACTTCAAAATTTTGATGTAACAAAACAAGATTAACATATTGTAAACCCCATATTTTTTCTTTTAGACTTTGACTAATAAATAAATCGGTTTCATTACAAAATGGCACAATTAATGGGTCATTGTTCAGTGCACATGGTGCAGATTCACCATTAATTACATTGTTGTCTGCTTGCACGCCAATGTTTGTGGTTGTTGGTACATCAGGTTGAACTTGAATCACCGGCTCCGGCAGTTGGACTTGAGGAACAGCTTGACCTCCCTCCGGATCTACCACCACCTGGTCTTGTTCCCTCCGACCATTTTGTACAGCCTGTCTGTTGCGCAGCGGATATTGCTGCTGTCCCCTTTGTCTACGTATTCCTCGACCTCTAGGCATGTAATGAAAAATGATATTGATTAAATGCCTTCTTTGACTTGTTTTAATTGAATTATACCCCCCGCAAACAAAGTTTGGGGGGTATTTAGGAATCACCCTGTCTGTCTGTCTGTCTGTCCGTCCGTCTGTCCACACTTCTAGTAAGCGCAACTCCTCTTAAACCACTTGAAGGATTTTGATGAAACTTTACACAATGCCTATTTTGCCACAAGACTGCAGCACGAGCTTCTTGCATTGACAATTCGAACAGACCTGTAAGCCTTTATAATGTGCGCTCCGCTGTAAATTATTCGGTTGCAAGAAGGACACACAGGAGTCAGGACATAAAAAACCACCTACACAAGATAAGTACCTTTTATTATTTTACTTTTTTTAGTTTTACTTTATTTAGAAAACATTTGAAACATTTTTTTTCCTTTCTTCAAAAGAAAGCTTTAATAAAATATTATTCTTAACATATCTGAAGTAAATTGTAAAGAGTTGCGGTACTTTAAATATTCCTGCTTTTAGTTTATTTGTCTATAACATTTAAATTTAATTTTGATTATGATCCAGTGTCTTATTGTAGTTTTGCAAAAATGTGTTTGGTTAATATATTTTAGGTTTATAGTGTTGGATTCCAATTATGAGTAAATAGATATAAATTTTATAACACAATTTGACTACAATTAAGCAAAAACCATTCATGTTAAAGTTTCACGCTATTTAATGGTTCTGCGTACTAAACTGACTACGTGACCGTCAACGAAAACGTATTTAAGCCACTGTATATTTAGGCATTATATAAATTAAGGTCTAACCATAAGTTACTTATGTAAGCTTAAAATAATGGCATTATATAAATTCAAGCGAGTCGGTTTTGTCACGTAATACAATAAATGAATTTAATAATAAAGCATTAAATTGCATTAATTGTTCCACAAATTGAACTATAGCTTATAGAAATTTAATTACATTATAAAAACCCTTAATTGTAACAGCATGAAATAAGGGAGACAATCCTTTTTCAAGGGAGATAATTTGTATGATATTGCAATAAAAATAAATATATATATAATTTTTTAAGTATTCATTATTCATATCATGTATAATTTATCCAAATAATGGATATCAAAAATATTGTCTAGACAACAGAGTATAATTGGCAATTATATATTACACAAATTGGTTCATGCATTATTACTGTATGAGGGCTGTTTTGGGTAGATGTAGGGGCATCTGGTCAGCTAAAATCCCTGTGCCAAATTTGCTATTGTCCAGGTGCCTTTTCATTGCTCCTTTCTTATAAACCATTTTTAAATATTGATCTACTGACAAGCATGTGAAACTACAACCGTACAGACCAACTTTGAGTTTGATTTTGTTTTTTTTTTATTTTTGTATGAGTTATGGACTTTGGAGTTAGGATTGTTTGGAAATATATTTGTTTTTTTAATTATTTTTTTATTTTTCTAAAGGTTTATCAAGTCCGTTGATTCTGAAGGAAGAAAACTTTTTTCTTTTCATTTTTTTGACGTTTGACAAATTTTATTGTTAGCGATATATGAAGCTGGCAGTGGACTATGTATTGCTTTTGTAAATCCCTGAGATTGCTTGTTTGTTAGAAAGTATTGGTACAATATCAGTTTTCCTAACATTTTTCTAAACATTTGTAGATATTAACCTAGTATTTCGTATTTGAATTAACCACAGTGAGTTTGTTCTTGTTCCACTTATCCTGGTATTTTCTTCTATACGACTTTTTGATACTTATCTTATATTTGGCGTGTAAATCTACCACCAACACAATTGATTTTGGTTTTGGAATGTAATTTTTGACGAATTTATGGGCATGGGACTTAGAAAATTATGGAAAATGACAATGTTTCGTTTATTTTTCCTAAACTGTTGCAGGTGTTATGGATATATGGGGATTGGAGTCTACCACTATTAGTTACAGATCATTTTCAAGATTTTTCGAGTCTGTTAATTATGACCCGAGATGAATTTAAGTGTGCCTTCTTTCTGTCAACCCTTTGATGTTTACAGTGATATGTGCAGTCGGTGTTATATTGCCATTTTTCCCCCATGGTAGATTTTTCCCGGGGAAAAATGGACTGCGCCTATTTTTCCCCGGGAGAAAATTGGGATCATTTTTATTCTTCCCACAAAAAATGGCAATACGTATACATATTGCCATTTTCCCCCATGCTAGTTTTCCTCCGAGTAAAAACTGGCACGTGCGTATTTTTCCCTAGGAAAAATGGATCATTGTCATTTTTCCTTGGGTCTTTTTCTTCAAGTAGAGTGAATCAAAATATAATTGCTATCTTTGTTTGTTTACCAGTAAGAGCTATTTAAATTTGTAAAACTTCGGGATTCAAAAACTATGGTTACCAATTGCTGTCAGATGATATCTTTGAGTTTTTTCTGCATTATTTACAATTTTGAATTATGAAAACTCCACTTTATACTTTATGTTCATGTCTATCTGGTAACATATTGCTCACATCTTCCGAATTTATTTGCCAAGTGTCCTTACAATTATCTTGAGGAGAGCCCTGTTTTATATATAAATCGCTTTAACTGGTGCTAGGGAGCGTCTTGAACTCACTGTAAGGTATAAGTGACTGCTTATTTATTGGTATCTTGTCTCATGTGCAAACTATTCTTTTCTGTGTTCAGTTTCATCGAATTTGGAAATTTTGTAGCTTGAATGTTACGGTTGATGTGTTATGATGAAAATACTTGATAAGAATATATTGTTAGTTTAATTTCTGTATATGGCCATATCGGCGATTTATAACTCATCAGTACAGGTCGGATCAAAATAAGTGGAAACCTAAAAATTCAAGGGGGGTAATGTATGATTTGGAGCAAACAACTCCCAAATTTCTCAAACAGTAAAGTCAAATTATTCATGGTCAGAACTTTCCACAATCAATAATACTAGATTTTATCATGACGTTCCGTTATAATCGATTACGTTCAGGGAAAAGGGGAAAATAGGCATGGGGAAAAATTCACGATGATCTCTTTTTCCCCCTCGTTCTTACGGGGGAAAAACTGGCACGTGCCTATTTTTCCGGTGAGAAAAACTGGCACGTGCCTCTTTTTCCGGGGAGAAAAACTGGCACATGCCAATTTTTTAGGGGGGGATGGGCATGGGGGAAAAATGGCAATAGGACACCGGTATGTTTTGCTTTGCCAAACTATCAGAATATACATTCGTATTTTGATTGTATCTACTAATCTAATATGCAAATTATTGTCAAGGAAAAAAACATAAATTGTCAATGCGATTTACACATTCAGCATCACTCGAGAAGTGAGATTCAAGGATATGGATATGGTAGACTATCTCAAGAGAACATGAAATGTCTGGCAATTGAGTGGGCTCTTGTTGGACAGACAAGAGGGTCCACTTTCTCACGAGACAATGAATGGAACCACATGCAGACAATCAACCGAGTACAGTGGAGCATGATAATCCATTTTGCTGTTGAAGAATGAAGACTAATATGTTAGCAAATATTATATTACTGTATTCTGTTAAATTTACAACTGTTTTCATATAACTTATAATTTCAATATATCTGTAATTGTTATTTATCGTAAGTATACTAATATTAAACCGATTTATT
Source organism: Modiolus philippinarum (assembly GCA_002080025.1). Classification (NCBI taxonomy): domain Eukaryota; kingdom Metazoa; phylum Mollusca; class Bivalvia; order Mytilida; family Modiolidae; genus Modiolus; species Modiolus philippinarum. The sequence continues at coordinate 22,564 of MJUU01038539.1, read as the reverse complement.
CCTATTCGACTCGGTTTTGCCCGATGTTCATTCTTAGTTACTATTTATTAATACTACTAACTTGATACTGTTATTACTAACACATGTTCACTAACACTATTGTAACTTTATTAAAATCACTGGAGTTTATTAAAAATACTGGATTCTGGAAAACATAGAAATACAGAAAATGTTTATTAGTCTACTTTTATTTATTAAAATGTTCACCTAATCCATATTCCTATAATAGAAATAACACGAGTTTTCTCTACAATGACATGAAATCAATGCCAATTGTAGATACATTTTTTAAGTCCTAACACAAGAAATATGAATATTTACTAGAATTGACAGGAAAAGCACTGTAAACCCTGACTCCCAATGTCCAATTCCTATAACTCCTATCTTGGGGCTTGGGTGTGGGCTGGGATGCTTTATTACAAGTGCCATAACATCTGCTTAACAAAATAAAATGCATTTATACAGAATCTGCCAAAATAAAATACTATTTAGAACTGCAGATAAACTCTGACCAGGCCCGAGAAAAACGTGACTTTAAAATGTCAGGAAAATATCCTTGTAAAACTTTCAGGCAAGTTATACTAAACAAAACATTTAGTAAACTTGAAAATCCAAAAGGATCTCATTTATAATAACTAACAAATTTGGACAACAAAACCAGAAAACATGGTTTGGTGAAATTCAAAACAACAAACAAACACATTTTGTGCTGCCAAAGCTAAGAAAACATTAGCTAGTACTGGTAGCAACTTCCAAAAATTAGGCATTTTACTGCCCTTTCCCTATCTGTAAATCTGCCATGATTTGAAAACTAACCAAATATTGAGTGTATTGATCAGAAGAGAACTTCTTTACTGGTATGGAACTATGGAACTTACCAAGTGACTAACAAGACTGAGAAAAAGCTGGAAACAGCAGGTGATTGCCCTTTATACCGAAAGAAAACAAGTCCCTTTCCGATAAAAAACGGTCCTAGCAACGATGAAGGACTGGGATTTTGACTGAAAAATAATCCCCGATGACGCAAATTAAGACACTTTACCCTCCCAAAAACTGGTGTACGGAATACAAAAATCATTTATCTCCAGTTTACAATGAAAATAAAATACTGTTCAATACAATTAATATATGCATTCATAGCCGTAGCCGAACTATTCATACTCTGCTTTCCGCCATCACTTCTACTACTATACTGCTAAAGCGCAGCTGTGAATCTGATTGACCGAATACACAAGGTCACACACAAGAATACATAAAGAAATTTGAATAATAAAGATGGCGCTCTACAGTGAAGTAAACTTGACAAACTCTGAATATTTCCGATAAAAAGAGGTTGAACACCGATAAAACGTAACGAATAGTCAGGTGAGGACTCAAATAAAATGCCGAAAACGTGATATGTGAATGACATGTTCAAAAAGTGAAGAAAAATGCTAAAGCTCTTGCCCGAAGGCCGATCTCTTATGAAAACATGTGGAGGGCACAGTTGTCAAAAATTCCAATCCTTGCAATATTTATAATCAATGAACAGATTCCTGTTAGTCCCCGAGGATGTTCATCAATGCACAAGTCATTACTTTGCACGCGTAGCTGGTCCAGTAAGCGTTTTTACATGTTCTTTTTTATTTGGAAACAATATTTTTATATATTATATATTATATATTTATTTTTGTTCAGAAGTATTTCTCATGCAAAACTCTGTTTTTGGCTATATTTTTGACTTCCCATTTAGATCACATCGGTAAAATGTTCTCTGGTCGCTTTATAAATCTTTTGATTAACTATGGCGTTCCAAATGTTATAATTTGATTTGAGTTGTCAAAATGGTCAACTGAAGAAATAAAACATACAGTAAATTCGGTATTTGGTTATTAATCATTCTTGTCATCTGCAAAAATTGAATAAACCAGAGGCTCCCAGGAGCCTGTATCGCTCACCTGGGTTCCAGTTGCCACAATCAAGGTAACATTGTAAGTTATACAGTTGATCTTCAGTTTATCAAACTTTCGTAGCTCAAACACCTCCTATATCTTTAGCTGTTTTTTAAGTCTGATCATGTTTTACTATATTTCTTTATTGGGCTTTTTTGACAAAAAAGTTCTTGCTAAGGACCACTTTCGACACCAGTTTTGAAGTTGAGATGTCATTTTGTTATTGGCAGTCAACAAACATTTTTCAACATCGGTTTTGAAGTCGCAACATCTATATCTACTTGGAAATCAAATTTCATTTAAATCGGACAATGTAGAATTATCCAGCCTTTTTTGGCGGCCATTTTAAAAATGGCGGTCAACGAACAATTTTTAACATCAGTTTTGAAATTATGACATCAAAACCGATTTGGAAACCAAATGTCATTGAAATCGGGCAATGTTGAATTTTCCCGCCTTTTTTGGCAGCCATTTTGAAAATGGCAGTCAACGAACAATTTTCAACACCAGTTTTGAAGTCGCAACATCAATATCTACTTGGAAATCAAATTTCATTGAAATCGGACAATGTTGAATTTTCCCGCTTTTTTTGGCGGCCATTTTAAAAATGGCGGTCAACGAAC
>MJUU01038539.1:0-11601 GCA_002080025.1 Modiolus philippinarum | reverse complement strand
GGCGATTTGGGACTAACTCTAATTCTATATAAGACATCATTTATCTTATCCATAACGTCAACGGGGCCAATCCAAGGCCTCTGCAATTTAGGACTAAGACCCATCTTACGTTGGGGGCTAAAGTACCATACTTTGTCTCCCTTTTCATAACTATTTATTAGACAATTCTTATCATATTTTCTCTTCATTCTTTCACTAGATATTTTTAGGTGGTTTCTAGCCATGTCATGAATTTCATCTATCTTTGTTTCTAAATCATGGGCAAATTCAGTTACATTTTTAAACTTCTCAAGTGTTGGCTTCCCTATTACTAAATCTACAGGTAGATTGATTTCCCTCCCTAACATCATCCTGCAGGGAGACAACCCTGTAGATTCGTGTGTTGATGATCTATAGGCCATTAACAACAAAGGTACATATTCATCCCAATCCCTTTGGTGTTTATCAACAAAACAGGCTAACATATTCTCTAAAGTTTAGTTAAATTTTTCAATCATGCCATCCGATTGGGGATGCATTACAGTGGTTCTTGTCTTTTCTATACCTAAGATGGTACACATTTCTTGAAACACTCTGGACTCAAAACTAGATCCCTGGTCAGAGTGGACCTGCATGGGTACTCCAAAATGGGATATAAATTTATTTACTAGCTCTAGAGCTACCACATTTGCTTCTTGACTTTTAAGGGGCACGGCTTCCACCCATTTGGTAAAATAATCACCAATAATCATTATATACTTGTTCCCTTGGATAGTGATGGGTAGAGGACCCATTATATCAACAGCCACCCTTTCAAGGGGCGCCCCAACATTATAAACTTTCATGGGTGCCTTTGCACGCTTTGGAGGACGTTTGCAGCTATTACATATATCACAATTTAAACACCATCGTTCTATGTCTCTATACATTTGGAACCAGTGGAACTTTTGGTTCGCCTTACTTAACGTTTTCTTAACACCCAGGTGACCCCCGGTTACACTATTATGTAGCTGTTGTATAACAACAGAAATCATACTTTTGGGGATGATTACCCGCAAGGTAACATTCGTTCCTGTTTCATTTTCATACTTTTTATACAAAATATCATTTCTTAATACTAGTGAATCCCAGCGATTCCAATAATATTTAACACAAGGACTATAACTTGATATGTCACTCCAATTGGGTTTTTCTTCTTTTAATTTTAAATCTTTTAGGATTTTTAAATCACTGTCTCTATTCTGATGATCTATTATCATACTCGTTTGGGGGATTTCGTCACTATTTTCAGATTGGTTTGGGTTCTTACTTTTACTTCTGGTGGTCACAACCCCAACCCTGTAATGGTCCTTTGCTTTCTCATTTTCGCTGTCTCTATTGTAACTATCAAAACAACTAATTACGGAATTGTTGCCCTGGCCAGTGACTTCCATCGGAGAGCCAACACTGGTCTCCAGGTTACAACATTCGTATCTAATAAGGGCTCCATCCCCGCCCAAGACTTCCATCGGAGAGCGAACATGGGATTCCGGGGTATGGATGAAATTTGAAACTTCGAACCCTTCTTCAGACCAATGCGTGGAGGTGTCGTTCTTGCTTGGGACTTCCATCGGAGAGCGAACACCAAATTCCAAGATACGATCTTTTGATCGACCTCCTACATTGCTGGACGCTACCCCTGTACATAACGACTGATTTGGCTGGAATTGGGATCTGCCAGCGACTTCCATCGGAGAGCGAACACCGGATTCCAGAGTCCCAGATGCCGAACCAACCTCAGATTTTGATACAACATTAACATCTTTCCGCCTCTGAGAGGGGTCAATGACCAACAGTTCCGCCAAGTGAACATTCCGTTCTACTACCTCCTCAGTAGACTCATCTGCTCCCTCTTGCAATTTCTCATGTATATCGGGCCCTGATGATACATGATCACGACATTCCGTGATTAGGAGAGATTCCCTGATTCCAGACCTATTTCTACCCGGGATTTTATTATTATCATTTTAGTTTGGAAAGTACTTTCTCTTTTTTCACAATATGAACAACTTTGTTCTGAACAGGGTCGCCGTGACAACGCATCGGCGTTACTATGAATTCTGCCGGCTCTATGCTCAATTTCAAAATCGTAAGTTCCTAACAACTCTAACCAGCGCGCTAACTGACCTTCAACAATTTTAAAATTTATTAACCATCTGAGAGCACCATGGTCGCTTCTTATCTTAAACTTTCGGCCATAAAGGTAGTGATGAAAATGGGTTACCGACATTACTACGGCAAGTAGCTCTTTTCTAGTGACACAGTAGTGTCTTTCTGGTTTAGACAGGGTTTTACTAAAATATCCTATCACTTTTTCTGTATCGCCCTGAATCTGAGATAAAACTGATCCTATCCCAACATTGCTTGCATCACAGTCTAATAAAAACATGCCCTGGTCTAAGGGATATCCTAAAATTGGGGCGGTAGTTAAAGCTTTCTTAAGAGTGTCAAAGGCTATCTGACATTCTTCATTCCAAATGAATTTTTGGTCTAACTTCGTTAATTTGTGTAACGGTTTTGCTATACTAGAGAAATTTCTTACATATCTTCTATAATAGGAACAAAGGCCTAAAAATTGTCTTATCTGTTTTAAACTAGCAGGAATTGGCCATTCAGTCACTGAACTTATTTTTTCAGGGTCCGTCCCTATCCCATCTTTACTCACTATGTGGCCTAAAAACTTTACTTGGGTTTGTAACAAATTACATTTCTTTGGACTTAATTTAAGGTTAGCTTCCCTTAATCTCTTTATAACTTCCTCAAGATTTACTAAATGTTCTTCAAACGTTTTTGAAAAAATGATAATGTCATCCAAATAAAGAAGACAAATTTTCCAGGCTAGCCCTGCAAATACTTTTTCTACTAGTCTTTCGAACGTCCGGGGACTTCCGGCAAGGCCGAATGGCATACGAACAAACTGCCACAAACCACTGCCGGGAATTGAAAACGCCGTCTTTGGCCTATCTTCTTCCGCAACCTTAACCTGCCAAAAACCCTGTTTCATGTCGACGGTGGAGTACCACCTAGACCCTGCTAATGCATCAAACGTGTCATCGATTCTGGGTAGAGGTTGACTATCTTTGATTGTGACTTCATTAAGTTTGCGATAATCGCAACAAAACCTAATTGTCTTGTCAGGTTTTACTATCATAACGATGGGACTTGCCCAGGGACCATAAGAAGGTTCGATATTACCATTGTCTAGCATCTCTTTTATTTCTTTCTCTGCTTGTTCTCGCTTCGCCAGGGGGATGCGATAAGGCCTTTGAATTATTGGTTTCGAAATCCCTGTGTTTATATTGTGTTCTACTAAATAAGTCAATCCAATATCTTTCTTTGACTTTGAAAATACATCTTGATATTTATTTAACAAACTACCCAGACTTTTACTTTGCTTTTCACTTATGTTATAACTACTCCGCTCAATTAAGTCTTGTAAATGTTCAGCCATCTCAGATTTTGAACTTTCGGTTGAGCAAACATTATTGACTCTTTCTACATGAACTGTGCTAACTGGTTCTAAAGTACCAGCTATTGTGTCTCTATATACTGTACATTCTTCTTTATTAAGATTTATTACCCGTAATGGTATTAAATCATTTTCTATAGTTATTAGGGCTTTTGCCACTAATAGACCCGTCTTTTCAGTGAAATTGGGCAAGGACTCTATAATACCTTCACGTTTACTTTCAATATATCCAATTGGGATACAAGGAATAATTATTTCTGTCTCCGGGGGGACTTTTACTGTTTCTAAAACTGCAATTTTACAACATTTTTCCTCCTTTGTATTATTTACTGAAAAACACGGAATTTTTCTATTTCTGAGGGATATGTAACCCTTGCTTAACATTACGTCACATTTATAAGTTATCAAAAAATCCACCCCAAGGATTCCTTCATTCTGTATATCAGCCAATAGAACCTCATGAGCATAACTCTGACTAGCAATTTTAATGTTTAATCTAGCTTTACCATGAAAGGGAGACAATTCACCAGTTGCACTTAACAAACTTGACTTTACCGGTTTCATCTCCGGTTTATTAGCTAAACTTTCAAAAATATCTTTTCTCAATATGGTAACTGAAGCACCTGTATCTACAAGCATTCTAACATAAACATTTTCAACTTTAACATTAACAAAATAGCCCTCCTCTTTTTCAATTACTTCACAAAGAAAAGTGCTAGAGTTGGACCTTGTGGGCTTCATTGTCGAGCTCCGGTCCTCGAGCTCAACCCCTGGTAGTTTTCCGTTCTATCCTGTTCATGTCTGAAGTTTGCATTATTTGGTTCCCTATAGAAGTTATTTTCTCTTCTAAAATTAAAGTTATTTCTATGTCTAGTGCCGTTCCTTGCATGTGACGGCCTATATTTTTCATGTGTACGGTTTCTTGAAAGCTCTGTAACTTTTCTTTCTAAATTTTGTATTCTAGTATCTTTCTGATTTGCATTGCTTTGAGGGGTTTCGTCGATGTTTCTAACTAACTTTCCTCTTTGTCGATCTGCAACTTTCACAGCTTCAAATTTTACAGCAAGATTTTCTGCCTCTGTCATTGTTTTAGGTGTGACTTCCTTTAATTTTAACCTAATATCACTTTCGGGTATGGCATCGATGAAATAATCTATAGCCAACATGTCGGCAAATTTATGACTAACGTCAGGATATGCTTTTCTTGTGAGCTTTTTTATACTTTCTACCAACTCTGGTATTGTTTCATGTCTACCCCTAACTTTGCTTTGCAATTCAGCTTTGAAAATTTCACTTCTGTTTAAAGAACCAAATCTCTGTCTTAACGCTTCTATTAAAGCAGAATAGTCACGACATACGTTGTCATTGTATTCGGTCAAAACTGCTCTAGCCCTACCGGCAAGACTGCTAGCCAATACTAAACCCATGGTTGTATTATTCCAACCATTCAGTTCTGCCATTATTTTAAACTGTGTTAAGTAATCTTCAAAATCCTCAGAACCGTCATAAATTTGTGGTTTTACTTTGTATCCACCAGTATTATTACTACATGTACTATTATCTGTTTTATTAAGTAGGCTAGTTGCCGTTGCTATTGTACTATTTTCATTGGTGTTTTCATTTGTTTGACTGCTATGACCGTTGCTGGCCTCTATTGATCTCATTGTGTGACATGTATCAGGTGGCGTGATTATGTCATTACTCATCCTATATGTGTCAGTGGGTTGCCTACTTTCTTTTCTCTTTTCTAATGTGTCTACTTTTTCTGTTAATTGATTTACAACATCAATAAACTGACTTTTCATAATTTGTATGCTTTTTTAGATGTCAGAATTTAACATGTACATATGTTTTGTTACCACCTTTTCTATGATATTCTCATCAATACTACTACTGGTTTTATCTATATTATTTTCGTTTGTATTTGTACCATTTTCTCTGAAAAAACGGTTCTGTTCAACGTCTTCATCGCCATTTTCATGGTGAACCTCTCTATCAGCAAATTCCATCATTGCGCTTACTTGATCTTTCTACTTCAGGTATAAAAACTATTAGACTATTTTACTTTCACCACCAACAACAAATTCAGTACTTTGTATCCTGTTGAATCCCACCTGGCTGCCACCAAATGTAATGCCGCGGGTCTAGCGTCACGTTAACGGCACACCACTAGACATACAGCGTTACAACAAGAAGGGTTTTGTACAGCCGTGGGCCAAGTGTCACGTTATCGTTATACCACAAGGCTAACGGCGATACATAAAGATGGGTCCGTTGTTGTCAGAATCAAGATGAAAGGAAAAACACCATAAACCTGGATTCAACACAAAGTACTGAAAACCTGATAAAAGTTCAAATACTTTATTATATTAAAAATAAAATATCAGATGCGCGATCTTTTTCCTTGGGTCTTCCAATGGACAGGCTGGGAATCACTAAGGTACCAACGAAATTTAACTACAAAAATCTATTTCAAATACAAACTTAACGCCCGAGCGGTTATGGAACCTCCGTCCAAAGTGTAATTCAATACATATAACAATTTACCAAATTCAATTAAATGGAAATACAACTTTCCAACAATTAAACTTTCATTTAAAGAACACAGTATTGTCACAACGATATACTTCTAATATACTAAACCAAGGTGCCGCAACCCGCACCTAAAATATTTGCAACCCGCACCTAAACTATTTGCAACCCGCACCTAAACTATTTGCAACCTGCAACCCTGACTCTTACGATATACAACCAGCGGGTGTTACAACCCGCACCTAAATTATTTCTCCACCCGCACCAGATATTACCAATCCCATGGTCTTTACAATAAGGGCCAGCTTTTATAATATAAATATGAACTAGATCACAAACTTTAAATTGATACAAATAACACGACTGAAACTACGGGGTTACAACCCACACCCGGATCTCAAAGGTCAGCCATCTGGCACAACCAAACTAAATTTAAACTTCCCTGCTACGGGACAAATTCAACATTACTATAGATGTAGCTAAATAATTGATTTATCTACTCCTTGACACAACAATTGGGGACTTCCGAGGGATGTATCCACCAATTTTGGACTAGCGCAACCTGCGGGTGGTAAACAACAAAGATGGCGATTCTAGTTGCAACCTGCCACTAGACAAATTTTACTGCTAGAGCACCTCCTAGGTTGCAAATATAGTTAAACTAAAAACAATTCACACCTCTTCCTTTTTCCTATAGTCAGACATAGCTCTCCTTGTTATTATTTTTTTTTTCTGTCTAACACTTAAAACTTTCTCAAACTGACTTTCTTTTGTTTTTACTGTCTAGCTAAACTACCAGGCGAAGCCCAGTTGAAACTGCCGCTTTGCCGACTTTATATACTCGAAATCATACTTTGTCATAACTTTCATCCAATCAGAAATGTCTAACGGTAAAGGTAATTCCCCTTTTTGCCGCCGGAAGTAAACAAAGTTGTACAATGAAGCGGGACACTAAAATCAAGCTTTTCAAGCCCTTATCAACAATATATGGCCAAGTTTCATTCATTCGATGGTATATGCAAACTAGGAAAACTACACAATTCATTCCCGTTGTTGCTTAAAGTCACAGGAAGGTAAAATTCCAGATAGAAGTCATTTCAAAACATAATTCTCCTCCGACAAAAGGGTGCCTTTTTACATGATACAGCTGATATATTTACTAAGTATTTATTTCAAATACATAAGTACATCAGGGACACCCTATTCAAGTAATAAAGTGTCGTCGTTACTCAGCATTATCAAATTATTTGACTATAAACAGAACTCTAAGGGGGTACATGAACATCATAGACCAGGCGTGAAACCGGCCGGCATTACAATATAGATTGTCCCAAACAAAAGTTCATCATTAGACGATACGTCTGTGACCCATTTCTGATCAATTGTTTGTATATTGCATAACAGTGTCGAATATGGTCATCTCGAAATGATCGCATGTCGGTGTTACTAAAGGAAAAAAAGACGCACAGTAGGGTCGGAGAAAGTTGATTCAGAAGATCTTCATTTCGAAATGCCTTTCAGTATTATATATTTTTTGGCGAAATTCTACATCATAGTTTTAATGGGGTCATTACACGAACTTTTGAATATTAATGATATCACTGATATATGTAAAAACTGTAAGTAAGAGATAGAAAAATAGTGAACGTGTTCTGTGTGTTTTTTCTAAAAGAAAGAAGATCAACCAATAGAATACAACCTGTATGTATTTTGTTGTAAAAGAGGAGTAGCCAATTAGCTGTAAAAGGTTAAAATGATACCCGAAAGTCAAATCTATCTGTAAAGAATAGTGTGTATTACCAAATAAGACTTTTAGGTGGCAAGAATAATCTAATTATCATACCATTACTGAATGATATACAAAACTTATATTGAAATAAGTTCTCAAACGTTTTTCATGTGTAAACTTTAAATAAACTTTAAATCAAAAAGGACTATTATAAAATTGTTCATAAATACTTATCACCATATAAGAGAGGTCTACTCGACTATCTTTGCTTGTTTACATTTATTCTTACGTTAATTATATTCAAGTTTGAGTGTCAATATTATTTTCAGTCTTCTTTTATTGAATATTTCCCATGATGTCACATATTTTCGAAAACAAATATTGATTTAATGTCAATAGAAACAACAATTCAACAAAACTTTAAGGAGTATTTCAAGTTCAGACACAATATTACTGCGGATAACCTCTGACTTTACCCCTAGATCAATTGGAGTACCCAAGGTAATTATCTATGTTTCCAGGTAAACTGTCTTGTTTATAGGTCATTTGTGAGTACAGTTTGTCTTCACACTCTAGGAGTTTCATTTGCTGGGAGATTACTTTCAAACTGATTAAACTACTTCAAAGGGATTAAAATGATGAGAAAAATTGGTGATTGTATCAAGAGTTTTATTTATGAATTATAAAACATTAAAATGATATTTCTTGTCTTAGTTTTATGGAACCTGATTGCATTTTTTTTTTATTATTATGAAAATTTTGTACCATCCTGAAAAGATGAAGATTTAGGGAGCAATTTCTGGGAAGGCTTAATTACACTAAATTAATACCCCACCAGGCATTTTGCAGTGTAATTCACTAACACATTTCTTTTTTTTATAAAGCCATAATGACATTTCACAACTTTACAGAAATAAGTTATTACTATTTATTAATAAGCACAAATGTATTCAGAATAAGAAATAAAGCCAAAAAAAGTTTGATACCATACCCAGGTATCACTCATTTGTATTGTTAAGTTTTCTTTCTGTATCAATCGTCTAATCACTTTGAAGTTATTTAATCAGTTTGATAGAATTTTGTTAGGTGATGAAACTGGTCAGCTGAGAAGGTGAGTTGTTTTTTTAAGATGTGTTCAGTATGAATCAATTTACCTTCAGGGTTTGGAAACTAGTTTGTAGAGTTGCAATTCTATTATGGGTAAAGCTAGAGGTTATCCGCAGTAAAAAAAATAAGACATGTCTTACTTCTTACTTAATACATTCGTGAAACAAGCCCCAGATACATGCGTACGGCACAGAAAAGAGAAAATGAAGACAAACACATATATACAAAGATGACCAACACGGACCCAATAAAAAAAACCATGGTTGAAATTAGGTGCATCGGTAGAGTAAGCATCTCCTGCTTCTTATGGTCAATAATCTTAATTGCAATCATTAAATTAAATAGTGATAATTTTCGAGTTCGTAAATTTCACATTTCAGACAAACCACAACCTTTTATATATAAACATAAGTTATTGGTTGGTCCATTATAAAATATCTTAATTTCCAATGCTTCCAAAAGTATAATATAAATCATTAGGTTCCGCGTATCACCATTTCCCAGAACTTCAGTGCAGATCAGATCAAATCAAAACATTTCAAAATCCATAAACTGAATTATGCGATAGAGTACAAATTACCTATAATATCTAGTAAATAGAAAAAACAAAATCAGTTCGAAGATATAATGCTGGGTTTTCCAAATGAACTTCAAAACCCCTTTCAAAGGTCTGAACTTCATTACTTCCCACAGTCAAAGACTGTCTAAAGAAATACCGTAAAAAATATTCATTAAGAGGTGTTTATCAGATAAGGATTCTCAAAAAATCCAAGGAATCATTAAAATATAAGTCCTAAGCAGACCATAATTTTTACAACAGTATCAAAACTTTTTATTTTTTCAACACCTTTCACAATGACAAATTAAAATCAGTACTCCGTGATCTCATTCATCAGTCTTTCTGCACCAAAAAAGGGAAAAAAAGATACTCGTATTTAATTTCGGTTTTCGTAACATAGATGATTTTCAAATTTTAATTAATTCTCGATTTTAGGATTATCTACATCTCATCTATCCAAATTAACATAAAATTTAAGAAACAACTGATACACACATAAACCTTTACCTTTATATTGACAACTCTGGACTCTTAAAATCCAACGTTATTCCAAAACGTGATGATTTTTACTTTTAAATTGTGAACTTTCCTTTCTTGAGTAGTAATTATACCAACATTTTCAGTATATGGAGTCTACTGTACATTTCACAGCTCGTTCGTTACTGTGGTGGATGTAATTCGTACATCGATTTCATCACTTTCTCAAAAGATCCTTTGTAAAGGTTATGTTCAATCACTGCTTCTTTTGTCACTCGAAAGGTTTTATTGTCGTCTTCACGATTTAAATTATCGTAACAATGTGTCCATATCACACACGCAGGTGGACATATTTGATATTTCAATAGATCCCGAGTTATTACTGGATTGACACGTACCGAATTTGACATTACACCGGACTTTTTAATACGGTGTGACGAATTTTACATGTGAAGCAGGTAATGCTTACCCTTCTGGAGCAGCTGATGAAATTCATCATTTTAGGCATCACTCTGTTGGTTTTAAAGCGTTTATAGTATATAGTATGTTCTATAAATTCTTATTTTTTCATGTCCGTCGTTTGTATGTGATCCTTAAATTTACATGTATTCTAGATTTATGATTTTGATTGATGCTTCGGTATTCATTAGAAAATTTACTAAGAACACAAGCATGCCAGATGGAGATAAGCCTTAGTTTTAAATACAATTTTCTTAAATTAAGTAATTGTAAGTTTCAAAATAAAATCGGTTTTTGGGCGTGTTCCGAATTCCTTACTACTGGATCGGTGAATACCGTTGGGGAGCAACAGTCTACCAGTAGAGGTATCAACACAGTGGTAAAAACTAACAAAATACCAACCTAACTGTGAATTTAGTTTCTGCATATCATGGCCATTTCGACAAATTGTGTCTCTTCAGTGCAGAGCAAAATACTAGTACTTGGAAATCTATGTGAAAACTAACAGAGAACAAATTATCAATAGGATCTATATGGAAAAATGAAAATCGATTAAGAACAAAGACTATTAAAAAAGAATGAATGGTGTCTTGTGAATCACAAAATTTCGTCTCATACGATAATTAAAAATGATCTTAAATAAATATCAATCCCCTTTGGGAATATTTGAAGTTTCGGTCCGAACTTTGATTCAAAATTTACTGTCTACGACCTTTCAATTGCTGTTAATTGCTATTGACCACTATTGGAATGGGAGGGGAGGTCTTATTGCAGTTGGAGTTAACATATGTGTTATGGTCTCATGTTCATTTACTGCATATCCTTTCGTGAAATATTAATTTGGTTTAACCCATCATTTCTTTTCGAATGCCTGTACCAAGTCAGGACAATTGCTGTTGACAATTTTCATCGGCGGTATTGCACATGCTTTATTTTTTTGCCTCCTAGAGTCTGACACTTGACAATTCTGTATGGTAATTTTGCTCTTACCCCTATCACAATTTTATAGTTTATTTTTGTCTTCGTCTATGATTTGTCCTTGTAATTGTTATAAAAGATATGGTTATCAAACAACCTTAGACATAATTAGTGACGAGTTTCCGATATTCAGAGAATACGAGTAACGTTATGACGTTCAGATCAAAATAACACTAGAAAGAAGATTAAATGCTCTTCCAAGCAGAGACAAATTTACATAAAAAGAGTCAATTGTTCAGAGAACAATTGCAAGGTCTTTCACCAGTTTTCACC
>MJUU01038538.1:1202-28367 GCA_002080025.1 Modiolus philippinarum | reverse complement strand
TAACGTATTTGCTTAGTTTTGACAAACCTTGAAAAATTAAAAAGGCCAAAGAGATATTTCATTTATATTAATTTTCGAGCAAAATATTATTTTAATGAAACTAACAAGTTTGAAAACTGACAATAGTTGTAAAATTGACCAAGTTCGTTTACAGTGATTTTATCTTAAGTCCTTACGTTTAAGAAGTACACAAGTATGGGTACCCATAAACCGGTTTTATCGCTAGCTTTTGCTAGTGCCAATACCAAAGCCGGCTATCAACAGTTCAAATCGCTATTTACGTTTTTCTTTTGTCTTTCATATGTATTTCTGTACAGTTTCATTGTGGATTGTGGCCCGTTATTGTAATTTTCGGCAATTGTAGGTGAATACTGTTATCATTTGATTTTTAAATTTAGTTTATTTAATAGATTTGTTTGCAAAAATGTATGCACAGAATTTATATGAATATTGTATATGTCAAGATAATTAACATTGAATAATTTAGTACATTGTATAAAGACAGAAGGTAAACTGAAAATCCCAAGATTATCTTCTTCCAATGCTGTTTGCCTCCATTCCTTCATGTCCTGAATTTATTTATTAATTTTTGTTTGTGTATGTGTGTTTGTGGATTGTTCTTTTCAGACTGACGGTTCGGTTCTCACTTACTTTGTGAACTTATCAAAGATGTCGTAATACTGTTTACTTGTCGAGTTCTGTAGCTTTCTCTTGTTTAACAGTTTTAAAGGTTAAAAAACCAGACACTATTTACAAGGAAATTATACGTAAGTTAAGACATATGAAAGAAATACGATTTCCGATACAGATTCAAGTTAACCAAACTGTAAAAGTCCAGAAAACTAATAAGATGTATCTTGCGTATACGTGCACAGCTGTGACGTCAACACAGTCATTCGTGCATTGTACCAAAATAAGCTAAAAGTGGAATTTCTGTTTCAATATTATTGACGAAATCTGTCATAACTAAATATTTAAGCAAATAAAGGAATATTAGAAAGGCTTAAACATATGACCTTGTTTACATATAATCTTCATCTAGGTGTGAGTATATTAATTCTGTCCTGTATGCTTTATTTGATACACACAATAAAAGTAATGGGAGAACGATGTAATGATGCTGTATGATGAGTACAATTATGACAGCAGCTGCAATTAAAAATCGACAAATAAAATTATTCAACCCTTATATGAACAAATGAAAGATTATTATATAAATGTACAAAACTCCTACAAATACATGGTATGGTTAAGCAAATAGAGCAACGCTTTTGTTGTTGTCATCTTTAAGTTACCATAAACCCATCAACAATTAGCAAAACTTTATAGTTATGAAAAAGAAAGGAAATGGAGTAAATGTCAAGGAGACAACATCCCATATCCAGGTTAAAACGACCCAAAACAAAGCATCTAGGGGTCACCGTACGGTCTTCAACACAGTGAGGAACCTCACACCATATAGCAAGCCCTAAATGGCCCCAAAAAGGTAAAAAAGTTAATGAATCAATGGAAACAAACCACATCAAATAAGTTAGTTCATTGGGCCCATATCACTGGCTTAAGAGGAATTTACTTGCTGGATGTTACTTTTATTGACTGTTGTTCATGGTGGGTCATCAATAAAACTACAATAGCGGACAGGGTACTCAACATTGTCCCCGTTGTCTGACAAAGAGGCAAAAATAAACGACAACAGGGCACTTTTCGATTTATTTATCAGAATATTTTGTAAATAAAGCGGTAGATGAGCTTAATTAATAAACGAAAAAAGACTACATTTTAGATTGCGTGGGCAAACTTTTTCGGCAAATATTTTAGGAGATATTGCCTATATTGTCAAATGTTTGTGATTTTTACACTTTTTGTCTTGTATTTTAAAACGGTTTGAGATTTTAAATTAAGTTTATATTTCAGAAATGTTCAACATGCCAAGGACTTCGTTGTATTTTATAGTAGACCTTTTACTTAGATTATAATTGGAAAACCTGTTCATTTGTTTTCATTGCTGGTCCGATAGGATTGTTATATATAGTCCAGTATGTTCTTCCCATTGAAATCACACCAGAAAAATGAAATTTTAATTTTAGATATAAAAAGTTAACTGCTACATTTGTAATATTTTGATATGTAAAATCAAGGTAATAAGGGGAACCCGTGTCAAAAATTTGTTTGAAAACGGGTATCATTATGTTTTGTTAACACCAATATGTATTACGAGATTTTAAGGGCACCATTGTCCAAATTGTTTTTTACGAATTTACTGTAAATGTACTTTCTGCATATGGCAATTTTGACTTATTCTTGTCAATGAAACTGATTTTTTAAATACCATTTTTCTGCTCCATTTATGCTTTGGTTTCAGCAATATGTATACCTTGCAACTTAAAGCAAGGTGTGCGATACGAGCTCCTCGCAACTCCTGGTTAAATATTTCTTCTAAGTAGAAAAAAGACGAAAAATTTACAAAGATAAGAAATAAAAAAAATAGTTGAATTAAAACATCTTTGAAAGAAATCAGATTTCCCTTACCATCTTCTTATGATGAGTATTCATCAGAAAAGAGTTTTATAAAATAATGGTCTTAGCAGCTGTTTGAACATTTTTATATTTTCAACAATGCAAAAGTAATTTTAATGATGTTAAGATAAAGACATAGCATTAAAATTTATCGATATATTATTACGTGTTTAACCATTTGTCTAAGACCTTTTTGCATATAACTGGTCAACTGCATTATTTATAAAAACCTGTAAATAACAAATGGAAAGAAATATATAGCTTAATTCGTTGACTATAAATCCAATATAATACCGGTAATATATCACCAGGGCTTTGTTCCATGTCATATGTCAAATAAAATTTCACTTTATTGAATATACTTGCAAAACTCCATTTAAGGTTAAAATGTAGATTATAACAATTCCTCTTGCAAGAATGTTTGTATGATCCCAACAATTCAAATTCTTTTCAACATACTTTTCACTTTGAGTTATCTCGCTTCTGACATTTTTTAACAAATATAACGATTTGTGTAATTTCTTGGAACCTTTTAGCTGTGTATGCTCGTCTTTTTGATTCAAGTCAATCTGTTCATATTTGAAAAATATCAAAATTTATCGTAGATAAACATTTAAAATATAAAACCACAAATTCAATTATCTTATCGTTATTTTTTTCTACTTTTGCACAAAAAAAAACAAACAAACAAACAAACAAAAAACAAAAAAAACAAAAAAACAAAAACGAAAATAATATTAAAAAGAAAAGACTAGTTTTCAATGTTGCAGATTTTAACTTAATTGTTGCTTAATTATTGATGCTTGCTATTTTTGAAAAAATAAATTTATTTGCAACTATCGAATAATGAAATAGGATGATAATTTAAACCAAAAAAAGCTGCAAAAATTAAGCTTGGAGAGTGCAAAGGTAAATGGGGTGCCCGCTGAACTTTTAAATGAAGTTTTAAAAATAACGGAAAAAGGATGTAGAATAAATGTACATGAGACACACTCTCAAAGTCTCTACAAATACATGGCAAAACAAAGCAATGGAACAACGTTGTTATTGCTGTTCTTCATCTTGAAGTCACTATGCGGCGTTCAGCAATGAGCTTTGCTCATACCTCATAGTAAGCTCAGGACTGTCATGGTTAAATACAACAATGCATTACTATTATCTATTAGGAATAAGAACAAAATTTAAAAACTTATATTAATCCGCTTCTAGCAAAAATAAAATTCAGTAATTCAGCATACATGCTCCAAAAGTCGATTTTGTCAAAATACTATATATCTATTCAGGATATTTATATTGTTTTCAGCTAACGGAAACTTTTTTAAAAATCGATTATTTAGGATAAATACACAATTGTTTACTTGCACACGCTAGCTACATGTATGTCTATAAATTTCTTCATTCCATTTATCTCAAACATGGGATTTTGTTTTACTTTTATAAATCTATAATTTATCTACATTTAAAGATCAACTAAGTGTCCCAACCTTTGACGAAAAATCCTCTGACGTCTAAATAATGTCAAAAGCAATTTCAGATAAAATTGATTATTATAAAGATTGCGGCGAAAGATTGAAATTTCTCAGTGAAGTATTTTCCATAATTTCATTCCAGAAGGTGACGTCACAACGGGCGTTGTCAACGTTGTTGTTAAGTAAAGTCGCAGCGGATTAATATAAAAAACGTAGTTCATTCAATGAATCTTAAATTAACTCACTATATATAGCAAAATACCGAAGTTACTGTTAATTTATTTTCTGCCTATGCGCATTTCGCATTTCGTATGTCTCATCAGTGTAGATATCAGAGAAGATCTATAAAATAAAAACAATAACAAATTCTAGATTCTAATTATCCAAAATATTCGACTCTTGATCGAAAAATGCTGTATTTCACTCAAACGCTGCGCGCATTCGTAAATTACTGTGCTATTCGATCATTCTTTGAGTATTTTACGATAGTCAGAATCTCAGATTAGTTATGGTATAAATACTTTGATCGACATCTTCAAATATGTTATTCAAAATAATTTAAGAAAATCTCAGCCATAAAAAACAAATGAGTTATGTAGTCGTATCAGCCAGGAATAACACACCACACGAAAATATTATATAGGCCATGACAAACAATTGTTTTTTGCCTGTGCCATCGAATAATTTTAAGGTTTCCAATCATTTTCTCTAATAGAAAAAAGAAGGGAAACGGGAAATGTGTTAAAGAGACAACGACCCTAAGGGAAGTAATAATAACTCAAAGCCTTCATAAGATCTTCAATGAACGGTGAAGAAAAAGTGGTCATTTCACTAACAACTTTTCATGTATAAAGTATTACGAAAAATTATCATCATGTACCTCTTTGTACTGTATTAGTACTATTCATTTGCCTTTCTTTCTAACTTGTGTAAAGTAAAGGTATTTTAGACCGAAGTTAAGAAGAAACAATGGAATTAGGTGTATGCATAACTACAATTTTTAATTTCCATGAAATAAACAACATTTTCCAGTGATAAAATTATCAATTTATTTTACATGTTGTATATTTATTTCAATATATGTTTTTGTTGAAAAAATAAAATTGCAACATTAGCTGACTGATCATAATCCAGACCAAAACTTTAAAACCACGTTGTTCGTTGAGTTATCTCGCTTCCTTTATGTGATTTTGCATCTAACGTTGTCATGCTCCTGTATTTAAACAATTCAAAACTTATTGAGTACCAATAAACCGGTTTAACCCTACCACTGGCTTTTGCTAGTGCCGGTACCAAGTCCGGCTATCCTGAGTTTCTACCTTTATTTATGTTTGTCTCTTGTTTTCATTAGTGTTTATCTGGTGCAGTTTGCTTGTAAATTGTGAAATGTGATTGTAGTTCCTGGCCATTGTAGGGATTCTTCAGAATATCGTATCAGCTTACATCCATACATATCGAATGTAGATTCCGATAATACTGCGGAACTCCTTTGTGGCTTAACTAGTTTCGTAAATACCACAGAAAATATTTACCCTTAACCCCACAGGATTTTTCTCTACATATCTAATTTTCTTGGTCTTCAAACCTGATTAATTTCATCCTCAATACAGATATAAATCTGAAATGGCAAAATATTTTGTCTGCAAATAATTTCCCAAATTTGCATATTGAAAATATCCCTGCAGCTACAGATAAAGTTTTGGAAATTACAGCCATCTTGTATACCTTATGGAATACAATGTATAAGAACGTATGTCAAATAAAAGACTTAAACAATTGCAGTGGTGTTAAGTATCATTCACAATATGATACAATTTTAGATTAAATTTCTATTAATTAAGAGCAATGACTTTGATAAATGTTAAGACACCTATATGCTTTGTTTTGGGTCGTCTTAACATGGAGATGGGATGCTGTCTCCTTGACATTTACCCCATTTCCTTTTTTTCATACATAATATATATGAAAAATATATTCACTGATACCAATAGTAAATCGAAATTGACTATTAGAACAAAACAAATGTCAATATATAGTTATGATGCCTGTAGCTCAAACGAAGAACAGTAAATGAATATAAACCGCAAGTTCACAGGTTTTCTTTTTCTTTTACAGTCTCGGGATCTTATTAGTACAACCAGTTGTAAGTAAAAATACACAAAGCGACGATGCTGAATGCTATAATAGTATATGTCCCTTTCCTTGTATATAATGGAGAAAAAACATTTTGAACTTACTATGAGGTGTTGAAGGCCTTTTGGGGAATTCAAGATGAAGAACAACAATAAAAAAGCGTTGTTCCCTTGCTTGTTTACCATGTATTAATAGAGACTTTAGTCCCATGTGTATTTACTCCATATCCTTTCATTCATCTTTTACGACTAGAGTATTTCTCTCCTGCAATGTTGAGTCCGTAAGAAGATTCCCCTTGCGGGAGATGTATGCACTCTATATATTTCAGCTATGGTGTACTTGTTCGTGAGAGAATTTCTCATATGGATATACTATCCTACTTTCAAAATTTGGCATACATTTTTGTAATTTCGAAATTTACTTCTAACAACCTGTTTTAAGTGCCAACATCTCACTATTTTATAATGCCAAGTGTTCTTACAATCGACTTGATGAGTGCCCTGTTTTTGTCTTTATGTTGTGATCGTCCAGTAGCTTAAGACACTAGTGCTTTTGTCAGGCAACGGATGACATTGATTGTAAGAGCACTTTGCCAGTTTAATTCAGGTTTGTTGACAATCCCGCATCCATAACCAGAAAAGACATGGATGTAGCGTTGTTCGACAATTAGCAAAGAATTCCACTCAAAACGATGCTATCGGCCGTCTTGAACTTACTATGAGGTATGAACAAAGCTCATTGTTGAATGCCTCATGGAGACTTCAAGATGAAGAACAACAATAAAAGCGTTGTTCCTTTGCTTGTTTACCATGTATTTGTAAAGACTTTGTCTCATGTGGATTTACTCTATATCCTTACATTCATCACCAAACGCAGTACGTTTTTTAAATGAAATTAACATGATGAGTAAAGTGGGAACCCAAACGTCAGTCAAAATATGGTGTGTCGATATTTTTCAAAAGACACAAAAAGTAAATAGAAACAACTTCATTCCTCCTACGGTCTGATACAATTAACAAAAACACATATTTACCACTTGTACTGTATTTTCCGAATATTCTTTGCGCCCTTTAAATCTCTGAACCTTTCCTTTACTGTAGATCATTGCAGTCTACTTTTTGTAAATACATAGAAGTGTTTGTTCTTGCGACATCAAAATAATATTCATAAGTAGAATTAAAAATTGTGCTGTGATAAGTGTTTTACAGTTTTAGTGATCAATGTTTGGTGTTAAAACTAATATAATTAATTATAATTAAATATATTGAAATGAAAAACTTTTAGGCCCTTAAAGACAAATGAGTCACATAAAGATATGTAATCGTATCAACCAGGAATATGGCATATCACTAAAATAGAAACTTACAACCTTGGAGTTGAAATATACGACTGTCTTGTCAAATACTCATAAAGTGATTTATGATTCTTACTTTGTCGTAAAACTATTTTTATAAAAAACAAATGCTTAAATCTGATTGTTGTTCAGGCGACATGATCTGTTGTTCTGTTTGTTTTTTATCCCCGCGCTTTCGAAAAGTAAGTGAGAACCGAACCGTCAGTCAAAGAACGAATTCAATCCATGGACAAAGGCAACATCGGAAACACTAAGAAACAAGGACACCACTTGAGAATGGGACAAAAAAGAAAAAATGAAAAAACACATACAAATGAACAACACGGACCCAATAAAAACCATGGGTGAGATCAGGTGTACCGGTAGAGTAAGCATCTCCTGCTTCTTATAAGACACCCGCCGTGTTGAACATGTCAACTCTGGTAGTAAAGTCAAATCCGATAGAGTAAAAACAAACTTTAGTTGTAGAGGGAAAGATCTGTTGGTATCTGGGAAACAGATATCCCGTAACGATCGACAAGATCGTAATGTCGGCCGTAAAACTTCTGTAGTGATGACTTTAAGTTTTTGGTAGCGTACCCTTGCTTAAGTAGTCTATTTGTAAGCAACTGGGCTCTATCAAGGAAGTCGCTGTATCGACCACGAGCCCTTGAATAGCGAATGAGTTGTGAGATGTAAACTCCATATGCTGGTGCTTTTGGAATGTTGCCACAAAGAAAAGGGAAGTTTACTATTGGAAAAGTGAAGTCATCGCGTTTGTCATACAACCTAGTGTTCGAAGTTCGGGGATATTGTTATATCCTCCCCTGTCTGTCCGTCGTTCACACTTTTCTTGCGACACAAACTCCTCCTACATTTTTGGATTAAAGGATTTAATTTTGTTATAGCATTGTTTGATGTAGTCTGTAGAGGCGCAATAAGCTTTCGGATTTTATATCTTTATCTTGTTGCAAACAAGAGGCCCAAGATGTTGATTTTGACAAAGGCCCAAAGATGTTAGTTTTGACTCAAGTGGCATGTGAAGCAAACTTCTCCTACATTTATGGATTTAGGGATTAAATCTTTATGCAGAATTGTTGCATATAATCTGTAAATTTGCAATTAGCTTTCGGTATTTTGATTCCTGTTCCAACTTTGGAGAATTTCCTGAAAATGTCTAACTTTGATGTCCCTCATCTAACTTTTTTTAGCATATAATCTGATATTTTAACAAATGTTTGGTAAAATTCGAAATTTGAATAATTAGAATTCTTAAATGCAATATCAAGGTTGGTTAATTTCCTAAAGTCTTAAAGACCACTTATTTTTGAAATTCTACTTAGCAACCATGTCTCTTTGACACATTCCCCGTTTCACTTCTTTTTTCGATTTCATAATTTGTTCCGATTTAATTCATTGGATTTCATAGATATTTGAATCCAAACTTGGTAAATTTCCTGAAAGGCTCAAAGACCACTTTTTCGGAATTCTACCCTTCAATAAATAAATACCCAAATAGTTACTTTAGCTTAGGACAAACATTTTCATCAATTGTATTTCAAAAACATGACCATTTCTTTTGGGGAATTCTACATTGAATCCGTAATTTAAGATTTTGTTTCAATAAGAACAAACATTTCACCAATTTTATTTCCATAATATTTGATTCCAAATTTGGTAAATTTCCTGAAAGTCTCAAAGACCACTTATTTTTGGAATTCAACTTAACGACCATATATCCTGGACTTCTTTTGTATAGCGACTATTAATATTTTGATTTCAAAAAATATGGAGAAAAATGATGCCCAGTGTGTATAAGAACTGTTTTCTGTGTCAAACAAGGAATGCGGTTATCGCTGTTGTTTCGGACAACCTCTAGTTTCTAATTGTTTTGTGGTCTGCCATCTTTCTTAAGTAGCCAGATAACCCCTTCCGGATTCACAGATACTTGTGTGAAATGAAGGCATTTTTTAAGTTTGATAACAACATTTGTATATATCTATGTAACATTTCTCCGTCAATACGGTTTGCCATATCACTCAATACAGGTGAGTACTTTCACAGTGGTATTCCCACATTTTAAAAAAATTGAAAGTTAAAAACACGAGTTAAAAATTTCAAACCTCAAATAAAAAAAATAGAAGAGAGACACTCAAGTTATCCTCATGTGTAAGAAAGCAGACAAAACTAAATTAAAAAGTACACAAATGAAAGCTGAAGGCACTTTAAGTACGACACATACCCCAACTAACCAAACTACTGATATAATATTAGGTTAGGAAACCTTACTTGCTCTTCATCGTCGTTATTTTTGTTAAAAGAACGAGGACGTGAAACTGACTAAGATAATTTCAATTCCATTGATTGCTATTTCGACCATTTTAATTCTGCTTTTCCAATTATTTTCATTGCATCTTCTATGGGGGAAACAAGTTTTCGAAACTGCATTGTGTCAGCTGTGTGCAAAACCCAGACAGCAGAGTAACTGCAGATTTGGTATTTTGTTATCCCGTGCCTCATGAGTGCACAAAGTCAAAAATGCAGTTTTGTGACCAACAATTAATTATAAGACATCAAGTTACCAAACGCCTAATATTAACACTTTAACCTTATGAGCTGACAGTTTTGCATGTTTCACAAAGGAAATGCGAAAACAGATCATGTTCTAGAAATACTTCACTTACAATTCATAAACAGAGGCATCTACCCAGATGTGATAAAATGACAAAATTAACAATGCAAGGATATGGGGTACATGTACATGAGACAAAGAGTCTACAAATACATGGTACAAACAAGCAATGGAACAACGCTTTTACTGTTGTTCTTTATTTTGAAGTCAACAATGAACTTTGCTCATACCTCATAGTAAGTTTAAAAGGACAACGCTACATCCATGCTCTCCATTAGCCGTGTATGCATTGTCGTCAACAAACATAAAATTAACTTGGAAAGTTTTCTTACAAACGATGTCATTCGTTGCTCGACAAAAGACTAATAGAAGACCATCACAAAATTTAAACAACAATACACAGGGCACTCATCGAGTCAATTACAAGAAAACTTGGCATTACAAAATAGTAAGATGTGACCACTATGAACAGAATTGTCAGAACGACAAAAAAAAATTAAATGCCCAGATTTTAAAGTATGATAGTGTATCCATATGAGTCATTAGAAGTTGGAAGTTAGAAGTAAGAAGTTAGAAGTTAGAAGTAAGAAGTTAGAAGTAAGAAGTAAGAAGTTAGAAGTAAGAAGTTAGAAGTAAGAAGTAAGAAGTTAGAAGTAAGAAGTAAGAAGTTAGAAGTAAGAAGTACTAGAGATGGAAATATCTTGAAATATATTTATATAACAACATGTGAAGCAGGGAATGAGCTCCAAACTCTGATAATTAAAACTGTATCGTTCATCCCTTGAAAATAAACAATTGCAAGTCATAATAATTCTAGAAGGGGGAAGATTTAAGGATGTATTGACACCGTTCTGAGTTAAAATCCAGCAAATGTGTTCGTATCCATGCATCCAATTCCTTGATTTTCTGGACTGGGAGATAAGATTTTCCTCCCAATATTATCACTCTTACCTTGATGAACTCAGTTTCACCATACAAGAGGCCCGTCATGGATTTTTTGATTACCTGGTTATCAGGGTGTTTTTTTAATGTTTATTTGATTACGAGAGCATTTATTTCATGATTATTCGATTATTAGCTTGCATTTTTTTATATTTTTTTTTATTACTAAGCCAAAAGTTTATTGATAACAAAGGTAAAAATTTAATGATTATTTGATTACCAAGGCAAAAATTAAAGAGTATGAACAAAAACCAAATCAATCTTTTCCGATTGCAAGAATTTATCTTCCAAGGACTATTGCAAAATAGAACACGAATTCCTATATATGAAGTTTTCTGTCAATTGAAAAAGTTTATATTTCAAAATGCACACCCTAAACTGTTGTTATCTAAGACATATAAGGGGTCTTGAAGGTGTCCGGGTCTTTTTTTTTCTTTTTTTTTTTAGCGGGAATCGTGAAAAACTACCCCTTTATAATAGGCGTGATGCGTGACTTCATAGAATTTTTAACGTGAAAGCCACAAATTTATAAGATTGCTGGCATACACCATGGGTTCTTCAGGACCCAGATAATACAAAAATACAAGACCTTTGACGCCCAATAAGTAGGTAACCGGAGGTAAGGCCAACCCCTGCCCCTCAACCCCTTTATCCAGTGGTATTCACAATTTCTCCCTTCCCAGTGTTTCTCTGTTCCCAAATTGATTGTTATCGTCTTGAATTATAGTTCAAATATTGCTAGTGGAAGGTCTAACATTATTTAAGTTATCAATCATTTTTATTGATTTTGCGATAGGTCATAAACTATGAAACTTTCAGTGAAAATTAAATATCGAAGTCGATGTTGCAATCCGGAAAGGCTACCTTTCCGGATTGCAACATCGAAGTGAGAAGTAAGAAGTAAGAAGTTATTAGTAAGAAGTAAGAAGTCAGAAGTCGGAACTCGGAAGTCCTCTTCCGGCTTTCGTAGAAATATATAGAAAGCAAACATCTCTCGTACGGGGAATACGGAATTCACATTATCCACATTTCATTAAAAATTCTACTGATAGTCAGTGCAAGTTGAGTTGAATTTAAAACACTTGTAAAGACCAGTACACAAAATTGCATCAGTGTTGAGGGAAACCAGTAATGTATTCTTCTCATTGTAATAAATCTAGAAGAATTGAATAAGACAAAAGAATTTTAAATTTACATCCATTTGACAAAGATTGTTAATTTCAAACTTGACCAGTTTCGTTTACAAGTTCTTACATTTAAATCTTCTTTTTCATAAGAAGAAACAAATGTTATAAATTCTACCACTGGGTCTCCAGTTCTTTTCAAATAAAACTAAAATACATATTTTATAGATTTGATATTCGCGGAATTTATATGAATATGATAATAACATTTATATTAAAGTATAATCGACTAATGACAATCAAACTAGTATAATTAATAATAAAATCGGCCTCTAAAGGGTTCTTGATTTTCACGCAATATTATTCCCACGCTGTGTCACATGTGTCAAATGCGAAAAAGTAATTTTCAAATGACAAGAAAAATACGCTTTCATGCATTTTGCACAATAGTCCCTGTGTGGTTTCATCAAAAAAGTTTTTTTTTCTCAGTATGCACATTATCCAAGATGCCTGAATGCAGAAAGCAAAAGTTAACATTGCATTTTATGGGAACGCATATTCAGAGATATCCGCAAAAACTGCTTGGTCAATTGAAACCAAACTTGTAACAATTGTATTTAGTTAATCCCGTACGGCGTTTGTTGAACTTCATCCAACAAGACCTGTAGCGGAAAACATAGCAGGACCTTGAACACAAGTCCTTGGATTGTCTTCCTGTAAAAGAATAGAAAAAAGACGGGAAACGGAGAATGTGTCAAAAAAACAACGACCCAAAGGGGAGTAATAACAACTCAAAGCCACCATAAGATCTTCAATAAACGTTGAGGAAACCCCACAAAGTTTGTTTTTCAGGTCCGCACGTTGTCCAAGATGGCCGCCACCGGACCCAAGAGAAAACGCATTCAGAGATCTACAAAACTACTTGGCTATTGGTTTCAAACTTAGCCCCAGTAGTCCTTGATTGGTCCCCTATGGAACAAAGGTTCTAAGAATAGTACCACCGATACTTAGATATTGGACATTATGGGAAAACATGCTTATACCTCTTTCTCTCTCAAAATGATTTCTGTAGCAAGGTAATCGAATTCTTTTATACAATCTAATCAATGCACGAAGCTCGCTGTGAAATCAAGGAATAAGTTGGATTTTAATTATTGGAGTAAAGCTTTCTGATTCAATTCTTTAACTACTAAGCTACAAAACAAGGACAAAAGTGCGTTTTTATGACTTGTTCTTACGTGGTGGATTAATAAGATATTCTCCTGATCTGCTTTTTATCATGCTTAGTTTAACATCAATAGATCGGGATAGTTAAAAGGAAGGTGGATATCTTTAAACCAGTTTAACACTATACGTATGCGTACATTGATTAAATGGTGCACCCTAAACGTTTTCGTAGTTTTCGTTTGACAGTTTTGGAGATGCCTGTAAATGCCCCTCTCGAATATATACTTGAAAACACCCTGCTTTTTCTTATAGGTATTAAGGTAAAAGTGTTAAAAATTTTGGAATTCAATGCAGCAGAATTTAACACTTTAATTAAAAAAACTGTCATCTACAACCTCAGTGTATTTGTTTATATTGCCATTAAATGCTCTGTCTATGAATAAGCATAACTAAATATATATTTCATGCTAAAACAAAAAACTTACATATGCTTATTATATTGCATTAAAGACATCAGGTGAGCTGAAATCCCTGAGTTCTCTTCAAACAATGCTGTTTTGTCTCAATAGCTGCATAGAGGTTTGGATTTATTTGAGACACAAAAAAGATAAGAGGCGAGTTTGATTTTAATGGGATTCTTTTATTTTTTTTTTCCTTTTGATTTTGAAGTTTATAGCTCACCTGAGGGTCAGTGTGAGCTATTGCCATCATTTGGCGTCCATCGTCCGTCCGTTAACTTTTCACATTTTCATCGTCTTCTCTGAAACCGCAGAAACAAATTCAACCAAACTTTACAGGAATGATGTACTAAAGGCCATTAACAAAGATTGCTTATTTCGTTTCCATCCGTTAAAAAAAGTATGGCTACCAGCACGGAACATAGGTTAACATTGGACCCTATGGGCAAAATCACATTTTCATCTTCTCCTCTGAAATCACTGAAGCAAATTCAACCAAACTTTGCAGGAATGGTGTACTGAAGGTCCTTAACAAAGATTATTCATTTCGTTTCGATCCAATAAAAGACATGGCCGCCAGGACGGATCATTGTTTTAACATTGGATCCTATGGGAAAATCACATTTTCATCTTCTGCTCTGAAAACACTGAAGCAAATTCAATCAAACAATACAATGATGTACTAAAGGTCCTTAACAAAGATTGCTCATTTCGTTTCGATCCAATAAAAAACTTGGCCACCAGCACGGAATATAGTTTAACATTGGACCCTATGGGGAAAATCACATTTTCATCTTCTCCTCTGAAATCACTGAAGAAAATTCAACCAAACTTTACAGGAATGATGTATGGAATTTCCTTTACAAAGATTGCTCATTTCGTTCAGATCCAATAAAAAACATGGCCGCCAGCACGGAACATAGTTTTACATTGGATCCTATTGGAAGATCACATTTTTCATTTTCATTTTCTCCTCTGAATTCAACCAAACTTCACAGGAATAATGTACTAAAGGTCCTTAACAAAGATTGTGCATTTCCCTCCTTCAGCGCAGAACATAGTTTAACATTTCTGAAACCAACGAAGCAAATCCAACCAAACTTTACAGGAATGATGTATGGAAGTTCCATAACTAATATTGCTCATTTTGTTCCGATCCAATAAAAGAAAACATGGTGGCCAGCGCGGAACATAATTTAACATAAGATCCTATGGGGAAATCTTATTTTCATCATCTACTCTGAAAACATTGAAAAAAATTTAACTTAACTGTATTGGAGTAATGTATTGAAAGATCTTAACAAGGAATGATTACTTCAATTGAATCTGACTTAAACATGGATGTTAGTAGAGAACATAGCTTAATTTCAGACCCTATAGGAAAAACATTTTTGGTCATAGGCATAGGCATGGCTTAGAAGCATCTTTGTCAGGTGAGCGATACAGGCTCAGTATCTGAGCCTCTAGTTTATGAATTTATTACAGGTATAAAGGGTGAATGTTTTAATTTTTTTCTTCCTGGACATATTAAAAAGTTTTTGAGTACAACCTCTGACCTTTGACCAACCACTACTTCATAAGAGTTTTACGTAAGTCAAAACGTATCAAAGAAACACGATTGCCGATACAGATTGCATTCCGACCAAAATGTCAAAGCCAACAAAATTAATTATACGAGGTATCTTGCATAAACGTGCATAGCTGTAACGTTTACATAGGGAATCGTGCTATGGCATTGTGAATTGTACCTAGATAAACTTTAAATGAAATTTCTGTTTTGATAGTTAAGACGACATATGTCAAGTTTCAAGATTTAAACAAATAAGGAAATATTAAACACTTGCGACGCTGTCAAGAAATCATCCTCATTTAGGAGTATACTTTTTTTAATTCTGATCTGTATGATACATACACAATGTACGGCCCATCCAATGCAAATGAACAAGATATTTATCTATGTGCTATCATGCCAGAACATGTAACAAATTTTGAACGGACAAACAGAATACGCCAAACCTGAGCTTTCAACACAATGTATCCAAAAAACAACTTTATGATGAGGGGTTCATTTCAACCCTCACAAAAATAATGTCTCTTTCAATCTATGACAGAAATAACATTACTGAAATTACATGTTACAGTAAAAAGGTGTAGCTAGTGATTACATGTACATTGTAATTACTAAAATTTAGGAACTACATGTAATTCTTGTTACACTTAGTAAATACATGTTATTCCTGAAATAGCCTAGTACATTTAATTACCTGTAATTACAAATTTTTAAATTAATTTTTACGCCTATTTACTAACCTTTTTACAGTTGGACAAATGGCCAGAAGATGAAAAGAAATGAATATTTCCTGTTAGTAGTATACAGTTATTTAATGTGTAGCCAGGCAATAGACCAGAATATTTTCCCGAGGTAATGGAAACAGCTCGGTGTTCTTTTGCCCGAAGCCAACGGCTGAGGGCAATAGAACACTGAGCTGTTTCCATTACCGAGGGAAAATAATTCTGAGCTATTGTCTGACTACACATTAAATAACTGTTTTATTACCTGCACAACAGAAAAAGAACGAAATTTATCGTTTTTTATTCAACTTTGGTATTTTTGTATTCTGCACAAAAGAAAAAAAAGTTGCAGAAAGGTCGTCTGCAAAACTCAAATTCACTGTAATTATTTTACTTATAGTATTATTTTGATACACAAATGATCATTTGCAGCAAAAATGCTTAGTAAATCTGAACAAATATAATTGTTTTTTTTTTATTTACATTTTCAATATCTAGATATGAGCAAAATGATATATATGTTTTCATGTTGAAAACAACGGCAGTAGAATACCGAAGGAACAAAGGGGTAAAATTCACAAAAATCGAAGTCCAAAGACAGGGCAAAAACGAAAACACAGAAAACAATGACGTTAGACACAAAAACAATGACGCCAGACCGACACAAAGCACAGAACCAGAAACCACAACATTCAGAACAAAGGCACTCACAGTGTGAACTCCAGTGAAACTGAGAGTGACATCAGGTGCTCCGGAAGGGTAAGCATGTCCTGCTCTGTTAACAGCACTCGTCACACGGTAAGTGAGGCATATATATTTTTGAAAGATCTGTTAGGTTGCTGATTGGTTAATGTCTTTTGCTAACCCTGAGACAAAACCAATTAAAAATCATGGTACGTGTTACTCCTCTAACCCTCAAACAGTACCAAGTTAAATTTGAAAAGCTTTTGTAATCATCCAGTATTCAAGCATAGACAAGGACAGATCGGTACTACAAACATACCTAACGAAGACAAAACTAAAATATAACAAGACAACACAAAAAACTAAAGCATTCACAGTGTGAACTCCCATAAAAACCGAGAGCAACATCAGGTGGTCCGGAAGGGTAAGCATGTCCTGCTCTGTTAACAGCACCCGTCACACTGTGGGTGATTCAATCATTTCATTGTGTTAATGAATGTACATTTGCTTTACACATTTTCAAAACCATAGTAATTAGCTCTGTCAGTCAGAACTCTGGCGGATTATTTTGTGTTTCTACGTGTCGTGTAGTGTTTCTCTCATTGTCAATAATTTGAGGTTGTTTATTACAAAGAACGTTAATTCCATCAAACGTTTCAACACAAAAAATCCATTTCACTAAAATCAATATGGTTTTGACCAATAAGATTAGCCAGGAGATAGAACAGTAATGAATATTCATAAATTTATTTTGACCAATCACAGTAGGCAGGCAATAGAACAGTAATGAATATTCATGAAATTGTTTTGGCCAATCACAGTAGCCAGGCAATAGAACGGTAATGAATATTCATGATGACATCATTTTGACCAATCATAGTAGCCAGGAAATAGAACATACCAGGCAATAGATCACGCCAGGCAATAGAACACCGTGAAATAGAACATTTAATTGTAACTATTTCCAAAATAGTTCAAAATACAAAATACTTAATAAAACATAAAAAACAATACAATTAGGTAATAATAACATTTATTTAATGTCAAATGATATTTAGTATAACTTTTTTAATTTTGATAAAAAGGTTGCAGGTCAGAATAGCTTAGTGCTTAATTACATTTTTGGTTTTATCTTCTTTACTCTGATTTTGCATTGTCCCTTCATCTCTTCATACATGTACTTCCAACATGGGTTATTTTTTGCATCTAGTCCTTTTTAATAACTAGACATTGTGAAACATCTTTGTATATTAAATTGGTACCAATTTTAATTTTGATTGATTTATTCTCTAATTTCTAGCAAATTTAAAAACCTCCTGGCAGATTGGTTATCGAAATAATTATCAACATGTGTGTATATTTGATATCAGTTGGCGATTGGTCAATCATGTAAATTGTCTAGCGAAATGGTTTTTGCATTTTTATGACTAAGATAACTAAATTTATTGATAATATGACATTTTTAGCAAAAATATCATATTCAACACCCCCTTTCAATGAATGGCGCAATGATACACATAGCAACGATGATAGCAATTAAATAGCGGCATATTTGAGATGGAGACTACGGCGATCGCTTTACTTTAAATAAATTGAGTAGAAATTAGAGAAACAATCTCTAACATTGTTTTCCGATTTATTACGATAATTTCTCACATCTCGATAGTTAAATTTCCACAGTTTAAAGTTTTCGGGTAAACCTCGAACTTTAAAATGCGAAATATACGTAATAAACTGGAAAAAAGGGTTAGAGACTATATTTTCAAAATACAAATATTTATTTAACCTAAAGATGGGACGTTTTCTCCTTGATATTCACCCCATTTCCTTTCTTCTTCATATAATTGTTGCAGGACTTTCTTTAATCCAAAAATTATCTTTGAATGTGTTTATTAGCTGTAAAAATAACAGGAAAATTCAGTGATTACATGCAATTACTGAAACAATCAGTAAAGACGTGTAATTCCTAATTTGGCTAGTAATTACAGGTATTTACTGATATGTTTAATGTACTGTAACATTTAAGTCGCAAAATATGTGAACAATTCTAATTAAGTTCTTAAGGTAGATCGACACTAATACACGGCGCATTTTAGAAACACAAGTCGGATGCGGAATCGACTTGATTTTCAAGCCGGAATATTCCTTATTTGTCCTTTTCATTGTGACGTCAAAATAAATTGACATACACTTTCCCACGAATTAGCTCTCTTTTCCGTAAACATTGTCTATTTCGTAAATTATATAAAAATATCTCTCTTAATCAAACGGTGACATATAGATTTTTTAAGCTCAACATACAGCTGAAGTGTATTCCTCTGAAATATGAAAAAAATAATAATCTATCTCGTATTTATTTCATATGAAAGCTAAATAGTAAACATGTTCTCACAGTTCCCTATATATCGCTGAAAAATCCTGAATTTGGCCTGATTTTCAAAGCGTGATAACAGGAAAAAGATGATCGGTGATATATCATTTTTATTTTATTTTTTGAAACAATGGATTAAGACCTACAAAATATCTTAAAATAAAAAATTTCTGATATCATTATTAGGCTCGAACTACCTTAAATGGTCAGGCATAGAAAGGACAAACAGATTACTCATGATGGACTTGAAAACAATCGTCCAATACATTTCGTCCTGCGGATGTAATTTATAACGCTATATCCGCTTAAATTGTAGTCTTATTTCTTGGTTATTTTCGAAATCTACAGAAGTTCGACTGCATTTTATTACGACTATGTATTTATATCAAAACAGTACATAAAAGAAAGAATTAACCTAATTGTCTGTAAGTTCCCACTTTACAATATAATAACACATCTAACTACAAATATTCCAGAATGCAGGTTAAGGAAACTCTTTTTTCAAAGGAAATATCACAACACGTAATTGATACCATAGTCAAAAACATTCTAACATTTCGTCTAGTGAAATCAGACTCGTCTGCCCATTAACACTTGACAAAAATTATTGTTCAAATAATTATGAAGATCGTCTGGGCAATAATTACATACATGTAGACAGAGAGACTCAGAAAAGATTTTCTATCGGTAAAACCAATATTTACAAAATTTATGTTTTAATTTACCACTTAAGACATGTAAGTAGTTGGTGTTGTCTGGCATGTAAAAGTAAAACAATATATTGACCGATTAAGACCATGGGAACGCACAAATGGTTCAGCATTTTGTACCCTAATGACTTTTTAAACAACAGAGTAGTCGGATGGGTAAAAACAGAATTGATGAGTTTTACAAGTACAAATGTATATTGAAGATAAGGGATTATCCCACTTGATTAGGAAATTCTGTGCATTTTAACTCCAAAGAGTTTGGTTGTTACGAAAAAAAAATCTAAAATGAGTAGGTCTAAATTTATTATTTTTTTAAATCTTGTTGTTCTTTATCCTGGCGTTACCTATACATCAACGTTTGCCCATGAGCTATAAGATGGTTCCCCATTTGATATTTCCTCTATATTTCGAGTCGACATAATTTGTATTGAAAACACACTGTCGGTCTCGTTCCTTGTCCTTCATCTTGAAATTGACAACAGAGGTACATTACAAACTAGGTTGTATAATAAACGCGGTGACTTACATTTTCCAATAGTCAACTTCCCTTTTCTTTGTAGCAACATTCCAAAAGCACCGCGACGTACGAAGTTTACATCTCCCAACTCATTCGCTACTCAACGGACTGTGGTCGACACAGTGACCACCTTGATAGAGCTCGATTGCTTACCAATAGGCTATTAAAGCAAGGGTATGTTGCCCATTAATTGAAGTCATCACTACAGAAGTTTTACGCTATGGGATATCTGTTTCCAAGATGACAACAGATCTTATATGTGCTTCTAAAGTTTGTTCTTCCTCTACCTGATTTGACTTTACTAGCGAAGTTGACAAGTTCAACACGGCGGATGTCTTATAAGAAGCAGGAGATGCTTACTCTACTGGTGCACCTGAACTCGCCCATGGTTTTTATTTGGTCCGTGTTGTTCATTTTTGTATATAATTGTGTCATTGTCTTTCTTTT
The DNA here is from genome assembly GCA_002080025.1 of Modiolus philippinarum. Classification (NCBI taxonomy): domain Eukaryota; kingdom Metazoa; phylum Mollusca; class Bivalvia; order Mytilida; family Modiolidae; genus Modiolus; species Modiolus philippinarum. The sequence continues at coordinate 7,571 of MJUU01038538.1, read as the reverse complement.
CTTGTCGTGCTCATGTATTTGTTTCTTTGTTTTTCCGATGTTGCCATTGTCCTTGAATTGTTCGTTTTCGGTTCTTACTTACGTTACAGTAATAAAAAGCACAACTACTAAAGAGCACCGATATCTGAACAAAAAAAAACCCAAACAAACAAACAAAAATGTATACAAGAAACATCAAGTACTCATATTATGTGTTTTGCAAATTATACTTATCTAGATAAATAATACTAATAGTTAGAATTTCTATTTTTTTTCCGTTTTCATATGTTTGCTCAGGTGTTAATTCATTTAACAAAGAAATACGATTTGTGAAAGTGTTCACGTGTTGTGTAGTAAACCGCAATTTCTATTTATCATAAATTTACATTAAGGTGATTTCACTTAAATTTAGTGCATTTGAATTAGACTGCAATAAATTTATTTTTTCACACTAACTTGTGATATTCCTGGTAGATACAGTTATGCTAATTTTTATAACGTTGCAGGGAAACAAATAAATGCACTTGAATTCATATCCAATTCTGTACTTCTAATTTTTATACTTTGTGATCCTGTGAATTTTTTACGAGTCAATGTACAATCAGAGAAACAAAAATTGGGGGAGGGCGGTATTAAAAATGTGCATATATTTTAAAATTAGAAAAGAGCTTTTTATGCTGAAAAAATCATGCTTTTAGAAAATATAATGATGACCTTTGAGTAATACATGCAATCACAATCTTTGAAACCACATAGAATACTCTTGATAAGGTAAATTTTAACACCTAGATAAGGTTTAATGTTACTATTTTACGGATATTTTATTACATATTAATTATTATTATGATATTTTATGTAAATGAGTCAATGTTTTACATTTAATAACTTTAAAGTAAGTATAGCACAAAACCTCAAATATTTCGATTGAGGTTAATTTCATAATTAGTTATACTACTTTGATTGTCATATGTCGATTATACTTACATTTATGTTCTAATCATTTTCATATAAATTCCACGCATATCAAATTTATCAGTTGGTGTGGACAAGCATTATTTGAATTCAAGAATTAAAACAAAAAGAAATGATTGACTGAACAATTATTTGATTCTTTTCATTAAAACTTACGTTGTATTTAAACAAAAATGTATTTTTTTTCTTTTTTTTTAACCGTGAAAGGGTCTAACCTGTGGAATCCCTCTTTTGGTCCGTCAACTCGGATTTTCAATGCTTTGCTAAGTGTTACCAATATCGTACTTCTCTATCAGCTTTACACTTATTTCGGTTTGTTTTGATTTTATCTGCACTGAAGAGATATAAAATGTCGAAATGCGCGTATGTAGAAACAAAATTAACAGTAACTTCGGTATTTTGTAATTTATAAAGATATGATCTAAGAAATGTTGCATTGTAAATTTAATCTTTAGTAGGCTTACAGATCAAACTATCAAAAGTTATACAAAAAAATCGATATTTTAGACGTAGCTGTTACATGAAATGATAGTTATTTCCCAGCTTTCATCCTCTACTTCTACAGTATTTTACTACTACGGATGCAGTGTATAAAATAGTGCTCTATCCATAAGCAGAGGGTCTTTCAGAAATTAGTTTTATTTATACATAGCTTTACTATTTTAAACGACTGTTTGATTTGATCTATTTGAAGTATTGGTAAAGTTGGTGTTAAACACCAATGAATCAGCCACTTTACTAACCAGTCAATCAATTAATCAAACGAATCGACCAATCAATCAATCAACTAATCAATCAATCAATCAACTAACCAAGTTAAGGTGATTAAGTAACTGGCGAAATGGAACAGGGAATAAGTAAATGACGAATAGGGAATAGGGAATAAGTAAATAGCGGAAAGGGAATAGGGAATAAGTAAATAGAGAATAGGGAATAGGGAATAAGTAAATGGAGAATAGGGAATAGGGAATAAGTAACCAACTTGACGAATGTCTAGTAAATAACGTATGTATATTAATTTTGTTGTTCTGTTCAATAACGAGTTTGAAAGTGTTGTCGGAAGCTCAGTGTTGACCTGAAATTGGCATGTACCCAATAGTTATAAATCGTTTGTTTCAAACTTTCAGAAATATCAAATACATCGGCAAAAGAAGGATAAAATGAACAAAGTGATGTTTATTGACTTAACGGAGTTTTGTTTTAATTTCATGATCAGTATATTTACATCTTTTAAGATAAATTGGATTCTCCTGATGGCAAGTCAGGAAGAAGGCAGCCTATGTATTGAATATACCGTCCTGACATGAAATATAAATTGTTTTTGGCGTGTTATCTAATCGAATTAAAGATGCACTCATATCAAATTCATGGGAAGTCAATATTTAGATAGAGCCTAAACTTGCCTTCAATCTCTGCTGAATTTTCCCACCAAATCTAATTTAAAATTTTATGAATGGATAAAACTTCTTTCTTGGTAACTGGGTTATTGATTACAATTTTCTGCAATGGGATTTAACAATGGACGCTTCGAGACATTACAAAAACAGGAAAACAGCAAACACCTACAATGGCCAGGAACTACAATCACATGCCACACTGCACCAGAAAAACAATAATGAAAACAAGAGACAAACATAAATAACGATAGGAACTCGGGATAGCCGGACTTGCTCCGCACTTGTCCGACATTATATTTATTACAGAAAGTTTCAAAATATCGAAATTGCAGGTCTAAGATTATATTGAAAATTTAGCAACCTGTTTTCAGGAAAATGGTAAACGTAAAGTGTACAAAAATTAAGGCTGCAACATGATAAAACCATTATTCAGATTGAAAATTGTAACTATAAATCTAACAAAGGAGATAATGTATTATATCAATCTATATATATATTTATTTTTGTTTGCACTGGTTTGGTAGCTGCAGTCAGTGGCGGATCCAGACTTTCTGCTAAAAGGGGGGGGGGGGACCTATAATTTTTCCATAAGGGGGGAACCCAATTTTTTAATTCAAGAGGCTCTCAAGAGCCTGTATCGCTCACCTGGACCATAGCTGACATAGATAAAAGGCATTTCCAATAGGAAAAACAAAACATAAAATTTAGCAGAATACTTTTTTTTCTAAAATTACAGTATTCCTGTTTGGTTTCCATGGCAACCAAAAGCTCCACCATCCAGTACAACCCATAACAGAACACCATTCAAAAAAAAAATGGGGCAGGGGTTCCCATTATAATCAAGGTAATACATATTGCTGAAATTAAAAATATTCAGACCACAATTCAAATAAAAATTCAAAAATTTGGGCAGAGGTTCCCCTTAAAATCAAAAGGGCCAATGTAAAAACTATGTTCCAGATGGTGGCCATCTTGAATGAGGTACGGACCTGCCAGATACATTTTTTGGATGGGACCACCTCCATTGTGGCTGAGTTCGGTTCTAATTGGACTAGTAGTTTCTGAGAAGAAGATCTTTGAATGTATATTCCATAGGGTCTACTGTTAAAACTATGTTCCCGTTGGCGGCCATCTTGGATGAGGTACAGACCTGCCTTATACCTTTTTGTGGATGGGACCACTTAAGGACCATTGTGGCTTAGTTTAGTTTTAATTAAACTAGTAGTTTCTGAGAGGATCTTTGAATGTATTTTCCATAGGGTCCAATGTTTAAACTATGTTCCCCGCTGGCGGCCATCTTGGATGAGGTCAGACCTGCCGGATACATTTTTTGGAAGGGACCATCTAAGGACCAGTGGCTTAGTTAAGTTTTGATTGGACTAGTAGTTTCTGAGAAGAGCTTTGAATGTATTTTCCATAGGGTCTAATGTTAAAACTATGTTACCCGCTGGCGGCCATCTTGGATGAGGTATCGACCTGCCGGACACCTTTTTTGGAAGGGACCATCTAAGGACCATTGTGACAAAGTTTGGTTATAATTGGACTGGTAGTTTCTGAGAAGAAGATCTTTGAATGTCTTTCCCATAGGGACCAATGTTAAAACTATGTTCCCCGCTGGCGGCCATCTTGGATGATGTACGAACCTGCCGGATACCCTTTTTGGGAGGGACCATCTAAGGACCATTGTGACTAAGTTTGGTTATAATTGGACTGGTAGTTTCTGAGAAGATCTTTGAATGTCTTTCCCATAGGATCCAATGTTAAAACTATGTTACCTGCTGGCGGCCATCTTGGATTAAGTACGGACCTGCAGAATACCTTTTTTGCAAGGGACCATCTGAGAACCATTGTGACTTAGTTTGGTTATAATTGGACTAGTAGTTTCTTAAAAGATCTTTGAATGTCTTTTCCATGGGGTCCAATGTTAAAACTATGTTCCCCTGCTGGCGGCCATCTTGGATCTGGTACGGACCTGCCGGATATAATTTTTAAAAGGGCCAACCCAAGGTCTATTGTGACCGTTTGGTACCAATTGGTCCAGTGGTTTCAGAGGAGAAGATTTTTGAATGAAAAGTTCACGACGGACGACGGACGCCAAGTGATGGCAAAAGCTCACCCTGGCATAGCCAGGTGAGCTAAAAAAAAATCCTAGGAATTTTAATTTTTTTCCAACCTAAGGGGGGCCGGGCCACCCCGGGCCCCCTAAATCCGCCACTGCCAGTTAGTTACAATATAACATTGACGATTCTTCCCTTTACTACAAGTCAGTTACTTTTAAAAGAGAGCACAAGATAAATTGTCTTCCAATAATATCATACTTTACTGATCTTTTAGCTGACCGACCCTTGTAACTTGTATGTATTAATTATTTCAAAGATGACACCAGAAAGAAATACAATAAGATTCCGTAACAAGTAGTCTTGGCCATTGCAATCAACATTTTTTCTGTTTTCCACGTGCTTTGTCTTTTAACCTTTTGGATTTTGTCTCTTGACAATTCTGTATCAATCGTATTTAAAACATGTGGTGTTTAAAAGAAAACAAAGAAGTGGAAAAACGACTTATCACTATTTTTTTTCTCAAATTGACACTTAATTTAATATAAATTGAACATGCAACAAGAAACAGATAGTGTAAATGGGCTTTTTAGAAACACAAGTTCATGGAGTACCACCCTGCATGCATATATTTTGTTACATATTAAATTTTGTACACGCAACAATGTCTCACTCAAGTTTCCATGCAATGAGAAAAGTGTACTTTATATATTTTGAATTTTGAATGTATTTTAAATAGATGCAGACATGACTATACCATACTGACACTGTGCCTTTGAAATTGATATTATGTATGAAATTGGTAGTCGAGACTGAAGGAGTCGTATAGTATATGTTTGAAATAATGATACCTCCATTTTTTTAATTTAATGTAAAAATACTGTATCATATTATTTGCACTTAGAAGCCAAAGGGTAAAAGACACATTATTAAAAGAGTAATAAGAATGTACAATACATCGGCAAACGAATACCGAAGAAAAATGATGAAAGAGGAAATTATACAATCGTTTATTGTAGTATCTATTATTTGATATTAAAGTAAACAGCATTTTTTTTTCAAAGTCCCACATGTAATTCAAAATTACAAGACAAGATTAAACAAATGGAACAACGTTTTTATTGTTGGGCTTTATCTTCAAAAACGAGCAAACAGTCACACCTCGTAGTACGTTCAAGACAGACCCTAGCTACGGATTGAGATGAATTCGTCTGCTACATTCACGTTTCTTATGGGCAAGAATGCAGGGTCGTCAACAAACATAAAAATGTCCAAAATACTTTTACAGACATGAAACATATTTTATCATAATTCATGAGGCCAATAAAAAATTACCGAACAGAGTTGTCAGGAGCTGAAATCCAACGGGCAAAATGACAATGCAGGTGCAAAACTACCATAGAATTGACAACCGTAATGGTCTTCATTTGAGACATGCTTTTAAAAAATGGTGGGTGAATAAACCGGTTTTATGGTGCGCCACACTTCCCCTTCGGATTGCAGAAGTGTCCGTAAGTAACTCAACAGCAAATTGCTATTGAAAGCTCATTTTGATTTTTGTAGCTATATGAAACGGGCAAGTTTGATCATCATACTTTCGACTTACATGATTGTATTTTGTTTGATAAATATTAGAATCTGTCTCTAAAATTCAGATGCTGATATATATATATCAATTTTTAGATCCGAGTTGCACTGACGAGATGTAAATTCATCGAAATAGGGCCGTATATGCAACAGTGAAATTCAAATGAAGTGTTGCGTGTCACTCAAATTGTAGTGGTCAAATTCCTCAGTGGAAAGATGTTCTCGATAATATCACATCCCAAGACTTTAACTCAGTTGGGCTTTGACTTCAGACGCATATAATTTTTTTTTCAAGACCTGTATAAGCATATTTACATGCTTATCCTGAGGATTAAATAAGATTTCCAAATTTGTCGCTGTTTTTAGACGTTATATAT
>MJUU01038537.1:127784-138954 GCA_002080025.1 Modiolus philippinarum | reverse complement strand
CCCCCCCCCCCCCATAAAAATCAAATAGTTGCTCCCTTATTTATTTATTTATTTATTTATTTATTGGAACTCTACATTAAAACCCTAGTTAAGACGTTAAATTTTCAATTACAGTTGGGCTTATATGGTGACTCCCAAATTTTTACCTGTGACTCGTAGTGATACAGCTCATTCAACCGAATCTACCTGATGTATAAGAAGTTGTACCATCGCACTATGTATATAATATATATTTTTATCATATGTTTAATAACAAATACAGACGTTTTGAATATGTGATACAGTGCATGACGTTCATTCCGTATTCACACTATGACGTCATACCCTTTATCGCATGGCTTACCCTTTATCGCATACCCTTTATCACGTATCCTTTTTCGTAAAAAAAAATTTCAATTCTATTTTTTTTATTAAAAAAAAAATTCGGGGGTTAATTTTTTTTTTTGGGGGGGGGAGGACGATAACAAAGTTTGGGGTGAAATTGTTTTGTGAGGATCCGTTTAAAAAAATCTAGCAAACTTTTTTTCCTTTACATGTCAGATTTAGTCCAAAACTTCTAGACCTTTCCGCCAATTTTGAAATTTTCCTCTCCACAAAATACATGCATTTTCTCTTACCGATTTCAATTTTTGACAGTATTTTTCGGATTAGTAGTCCTCTGTTTAAATATATGATAAACTGTATAATACATGGCAAAATCCGTATCACAAGCTGTATCATCCCTCGACCAATATCAGCCCTCGGGCCAGAGGTCCTCGTGCTGATATTGGTAAATCGGGATGATACGGCATGTGATACGGATTTTGCCATGTATTATTCCCTATATAAAGTGACAGATAACGATGCATCATCTATACAGACATTTCAATGTGAACTATTAATATGAATATGTTCCAGACCATACGCGTATTTGGACCGTACGCGTACGGTCCGGACCGTATGCGTATACTCATATGGTCCGACCGTACGCGTATGGTTGGACCATACGCGTACGGTCGGACCGTATGAGTATGCGTGTACGGTCTGATACGAGCTGGACCATACGCGTATATTCAGACCGTATGAGTACACAGAAAACGACAAACACTACATTCGCTATGTAAAGAAGTAAGTTACAGTCAAAACTGATAGCACTATAACTACCACTGAAAACCGTATAAATAATTATGTCTCTATAAAAATAACAAATTACTTATATAACTGATTAAAGAAAGCAGTGAAATAAAATAAAACATTTTCACATAAATTTAAAAGTAATTTTACATTGAGAAGTTTTTTTCGTGGAACACTTTTTAGAACACTGTGTAATTTCCGCTTTTATATGTATTCAGCCGTTTGAGATTTGCACCCTTTTTGGGGGGTAATTGGGGAAAATGTTGTTGTTCCTTATAGGTGGTATTCAATGATTTTTTTCCTCAAGATTTCCAGACAAGAAGACCATATATTTTATTTCAATTAACATTCCTTTTATTATTTACGAAACACTAGTCTTTTTTCATTATTTTATCTTAATAAATGTTCAATTAATAAGTCAACTTTATTGAATTGCAGTAAAGCGAATTCTTATTTTACTCTGATATTTTCTTTAAAATAATGATTTATAAAAAATCTTATTTGTTTCTTATTATAAGGACTGAATTCATTAAATATTATTGTATACGTTACATTAATTTATTGATATATTATCCAAGAACACACAATACTTTAAAATAGCCAGACCGTACGCGTACGGTCCGACCGTATGGGTATTTCGAATAAATACTTGTATGGTCCGGACCGTACACGTACGGTCCAAATACGCGTATGGTCTGGAACAAATATATGTCAAAGGAGTTAAAGAATAGGTTGATTACCGCATTACAGAAAAAAATCCTAAAACGATTTAACTAGGGGGTTCAACAGTAAACAATTAAAGGATATGGAGTAAATGCGGATGAGACAGTCTCTACAAATTCATGGCAGAACGAAGCAATGGAACAACGCTTTTATTGTTGTTCTTCATCTTTAAGTCGCTATGGGGCCTTCAATAATGAGCTCTGCTCATACCTATAGTAAGTTTAAGGCTTCTTTTACCGGTTTGAGTGGAATGTATTGCTTATTGTCGAACAGCCCATCGATGAGGGATCGTCAACATATTTTAACTGGCAAAGCGCTCTTACAATCACTGTCATCTGATGTCCGACAAAAGCACTAGTTGCCTTAGATAGTGGACATATAAACAAATAACTGCAATATCAGTGCAACTCATTAATGCAAATGTTAAAACGCAAAAATAATCAAGCGACATACAAGTGCGAATAATACAAGTAAGACCGTGTGTATTACCGTGAACATCTCATTGCTTAGGAAAAAAAGTTTAATTCGTCCCACTTAGAGTCGTTTTTAAAATTACCAACATCTTTCATTGGGACCAAAGATTACTTTTTAATATTCCAAGCTAAATAGTTATTTCTGTTCCTCAGTTGAAAAGTTTATAAAGAACCTTCGATGTAAAGCAATACTGCCAATTCATCAGAAAATTTATCGATTTACACTAGATGTGGGGGAAATGACTCCTATACGCAGGAAGTAACGAGACATTTTACAAGGAAATTCCGGCGGAAAATTTATTAACTTTTTATTTTCGTTATCAGTGACAAGGTATATATTTAGATCCGTTATCACATGATATAGTCACCTGAATATTACGAATGTGAGGGGTGTGTACATTTTATATATTGCTTTTGTTCTATTGATCCGGCAAAGACTAAGAAGATGGCTTACATGGGATCCGTTGTTAACCCAGTAAGTAAAACATATATAAATAAATATTTAATAAGATTTCATTGAAATTTGATATTTAACATTGAGGTACTTGTATAAACACACATTACGATTTAAGAAAACGTGGCTCTTATAGTGTTAGTTTCACTTTTATGACCTGTTTTCAAGTATGTTCATCAGTGCCAAAGACTTGGTTAAAATACAATCATTATTTGTGTTTTTTTGATGATTTTCATTTTGGTATAATCTAAGACTTTATATTCAATGACTATAATAGGTATTCTTTTATATTCCTTGATGCTTCCTACGCTATTGTTTTCCGTCCTTTCGCTGATGTTGATCTATTCTTGCAAATATGACATTAAAAGATATTTATCGAAATGAATGCCTTCTTAGAATTTATTACTTATGTTAGACATAACCGTATGCTGTATTGGCTTAATAAACTAATGTTCCTTTTGCAGTTTACTGACGCATATGCTACCCTCTGCAGAGGGTAACATTGTTCCTGCATCAGTGAGTAGAGGGTATCATTGTCTATTGTTCAATGATTGGTAGTCGTTTAGAAACATTCAGTATGAAACATGTAACATAATGATGAAAGGTTGACAGTCTATTGACTTTTAATGAGGTCTACTCATGAATATACGGGCCTGGTCAAGATTTGTTGACCGAGGCCAGCTGCCGAGGTTAACCATTCTTGACCAGGTCCGTATAGATATTAACAGACCGAAATTAAAGTCAACAGCTGAGGTCTACCCGGGTTTTTCACTTGACCAATCAGAGACGATGTTTCATTTCCAAACAACCAATGAAATTGCGCATTTTGCTAGCATTCATCTGCGTGAAATCTGCTGCAAAAAAGAAAAAAAAAGTTAATATATAATATACTGTTTAATATTATTAAAATTACATATTTTTCACTTACCGTCTAAATGCCGCCGATGATGTTCTTACAAATCAACAAAGAACCAACTTTCTTATATATCATTTAATAAATAAAGTATTTATTGACTTATATTTCGATCTACTCATGACCAGGCCTATTTAGTAATGAGTAAGCCTCATTAAAAGTCAATAATTGTACATAGTTATCTTGTAGAAAACAGTAAATGTCATTTTTTATTACGAGCAAACTACCTTCTTAGTTCCCTTTCAAAACTTTGACAACGGAACAATGCATTCAATGAATGATGTGGACTTTGTTTTGGGTCGTTTAAACCTGGATATGGGATGTTGTCTCCTTGACATTTACCCCATTTCCTTTCTTTTTCATATTTTAATTCCCATTTACATGTTTGCTTGTAAATATGAATGGTACTTTTTTACTACTAAATGAATCCTTTTCAATTTTAATTTTTGCCCATCGTGTCATTTTTGTCACACAGACGAATGTTATTAACAACGCGCAATTTGATTGGTTGTTTGGTAATGAAACGTCGTCTCTGGTTGCTCAAGTCAAAACCCTAGTAGACCTCGTATGAGGTCTATCTCGAGGTGTACTCACTCTGATGTACAATCAAGGAAATGCTGTTTTAACAAATCGGCGAAAAGCAAAATACCTTATCATTTAATAAAGCAAATTACCCTCCCAGTTAAATTTTATTTATATAGTATCGACTTGTGGAAACAAATGGCTGAACTTAGCTTATTTCTTGATTCACTTTTGTTTTGTGTATAATTATGTAAATAAATATGTTTAAACAGAAATAATATCTAATATCAATATAACAGATAATGTAGTGGTAATTATCAGTTTTTGTCAAAGGGTAAACCACCACGAACCCAGACAAGATTATACACGATCGATAAACTGTGACCAAAATTATGTCATACCGCTTTTTTCATATTTAGTAATTTTAAGATGTTTGAACATTTTCTTTTTTCCTTTACCTGGTTTTAAAACTCAAACCAGTGACCTAATGCGCAAGGCTTCATCCCCAAAGGATATAACTTGTGGTCAACTAGCCAGAAGTTGTGTTTATAACAAAATTGATACATTTTCCTGACCTATTTCTGCCCTAATTATATTTGTATTTGTTTACTGATGAGTTCGACTTTTTCTGTGGCTCAAAAACTAATGGTTGATGTGCGTTTATGTTATAGTTGATCAAATCTAGGTTGAATTTTGCATCTACTTTGTTGTCAACTTTTGTGATGCACCAGAATTAGAGTAATATGTCAATTATCGAGTTAACCAGATATCCACATTACTTATACAAAGCTGATATTCTGACGAAAATTTTAAATCAATTAGTTGCCTACGTTTTTTATGTTTCGTTCTTGGTATACATCATTAATTTTTGAAAAGTATATGGTACTAGTTTCATATTTTACTTTGAAGTGTTGATTAATTATTCAATGTTATTTTTTTCCACAGCCCCTCCCATATAATTGTGGCATGCCAGGGGATACGGTAGATGGTTGACACAATGTGATTTTTTCCGCAACCCCTTCTATATGTTGGTGCCATACCAGCTGGCATGGTAGATGGTTTATATAATATTATTTTTTTCACAGCCCCTTCCATATGTTGGTGGCATACCAAGGGATATGGTACACCGTTAATACTATGTTATTTTTTTTCCACAGCCCATTCCAAGGGGGTATGGTAGATGGTTAATACAATATAATTTTTGTCCACAATCTCTTCCAAATGTTGGTGGCATACCAGGGGTATGAAACGTGGTTAATATAATGTTATTTTTCCCGTAGCCCCTTCCATATGTTGATGCCGTACCAGGGGGTATGTTAGATGGTAAATACAATGTAATTTTTCTCGACAATCCCTTCCATCTGTTTGTGGCATACCGGGGATATGGTAGACCGTTAATACATTGTTTTTTTTTCTACAGGCCTTCCATATGTTGTGCTATACCAGGGGTATTGGTAGATGGTTAATAAAATGTAATTTTCAATTTTTATTGTCCACAATCCCTACCATATGTTGGTGGCATATCAGGTGTATGATAGATTGTTCATATAATGTTATTTTTTCCCACAGCCCTTTCCATATGTTGGTGCCATACCAGTGTATATGGTAAATGGCTAGTGCAATGTTATTTTTTTCCACAGCCCTTCTATATGTTGGTGGCATACCAGGAGTATGGTAGATGGTTAATACAATGTTATTTTTTCCACAACCCCTTCCGTTTATAGGTGGCATACCAGGTGTATGATAGACGCTTAATACAATGTTGTTTTTTTCTTTTCACAGCCACTTGAATATGTTGTTGCCATACTAGGGGTAATGTTAGATGGTTAATACAATGTTATTTTTTCCACAGCCTTTCCATATGTTGGTTGGCATACCAGGGGATATGATAGACCGTCAATGCAATGATACTTTTGTTAACAGCCCCTTCCATATGTAGGTGCCATAGGAGGGGGTACGATAGATGGTTAGTACAATATCATTTTTTCCATAGCTCTTTCCATATGTTGGTGGCATACCAGTTGGAATGATAGACGGTTAATACAATGTTAATTTTTTCAACAGCCCCTTCCATATGGTGGTGGCATACCAGGGTTATGGTAGACGGTTAATATGATGTTATTTTTTCCACAGCCCCTTCCATATGTTGGTGGCATACCAGGGGGTATGGTAGATAGATAATACAATGTTAGTTTTTTGCAAAGACCCTTCCATATGTTGGTGCCATACCAGGGGGCATGGTAGATGGTTAATACAATGTTTATTTTTATTCACAATCCCTTCCATATATTGCTGGCAAATAATGGTTATGATAGATGGTAAATCTAATGTTATTGTTCCCACAGCCCCTTCCATATGTTGGTGAAGTGCCTGGGGGTATGTTAGATGGTAAATACACTATTATTTTGTTCCACAGACCCTTCCATATGTTGGTGCAATACTAAGGGGTATGGTAGATGGTCGATAGTGTTTTTTCACAACTCTCATTCCATATCTTGATTCCATACGAGGGTTTTTCCACAGCCCTTCCATATTTTAGTGGAATACTAGGTGCGTGGTAGATGATTAATACAATGTAATTTTTGACCACAGCCCTCTCATATATCGGGTCCACAACATGGGGCATAGTAGATGGTTTATACAATGTTATTTTTTCCACAGCCCCTTCCCTATGTTGGTGGCATACCAGGGGGTATGGTAAATGGTTAATACAATGAAATTTTTCTCCACAGCCCCTCCCATATGTTGGTGGTATACCAGGGGGTATGGTAGATGGTAGACAGGTTATTGTACAAGGAAGCGTACCATTTCACGAAAACCAGTAAGTATATTGTCATTTTAATTTTGAAATCCAAAAACCACAATAGAACAATGTTTTTTTTCAAATTCAATCAAATAATGGTTATAATCTTTGAAACAAATTTGAGGACATCATGATATTCAACAGCACTGTATTTGTTACAAATAGAAGTGTTTAGATACAATTAATACTGTTTCAGAACGGCAATCTGTTCAGGTCACAGTACTTCTGCAGTTTTATAAGTTATTTATTTATTTCATTTTGGCTTATTTTTTTTGGGTTCTTTCTTATGCCTCTAAAAATCCAACGGATCAGTAAAATTTGACCCTCTTGAAGCTTCATTACGAGCTTAAAATGAAGTAAACAGAAGAGTGACTACTTCGACTTTTTTATTGGAATTAGCATAATCACTGAATGCCAAGTGCGAATCAGTAATACAATTATCATAAAAGAAACAATGTTTGCGCTTTGAAAAAGTAATAATTACTCTAGTAAAAAGTTTGGTTAAATTACAATAATGATTATCTATCAGCAATCGTATCTATTGATTCTACTACGATAATATTTCACCGATCTGCACTTGGCAGGTCATATTTGTTCGCTGTATTGACATTTACTACAATTCCGCTTTTATCTATGTTTTCTATACATGAACAAAAATAACAAACACATGAAATTAATCCTGTCGTTTCTACCCCTAGATTCACAGTAAATTTACAATGTGGACCAGGACAGAACCCCATGTCAGATACTGCACTTCATTTTAACATCAGATTCAATGAAAACGCTGTTGTAAGAAATACCCTACAGAATGGAGGATGGGGTCAGGAGGAAAGGGGTGGTGGGATGCCATTCCAGAAAAATTATCCATTTGAAATCATTATATTATGCCAGCACCATCATTACAAGGTAGATCCTTACTTAACTAATATACTACAATCATTATAAAACTTTTTACAAGCATCATTATTTCTTAAAAGGTGAATAAAAGGATATGGAGTAAATGCACATGAGACAAAGTCTCTACAAATACATGGTAAAAAACAAGCAAAGGAACAACGCTTTTATTGTTGTTCTTCATCTTGAAGTCACCATGAGGCCTTCAACAATGAGCTTTGCTCATANGGGATAGTCAACAAACATCAATTAAACTGGCAAAGTGCTCTTACAATCACTGTCATCCTTTGCCCGACAAAAGCACTAGTGTCTTAAGCTAGTGGACAACTACAACATATAGACAAACACAGGGCACTCATCAAGTCGAATGTAAGAAAACTTGGCTTTATAAAATAGTGAGTTGTGGGCACTTAAAACAGGTGGTCTAAAAGCATTGTTGTTTTAGCTGGATATACACCTTTGTCATGGATTTATTTTTTTATGAATTGCGATAAGATACTACAACTACTCCCCAGTAAACAATATTACCGCACTTTGATAATGTTTATTGTTTACACATTCGGCTATCTGAGGCAAAGGTTCAAAATATTCAGTCTAAGGATAGTAAAGGTCATTTAAATAACTTATCAGTACTAGAAAATTTTGAATATGAAAATAGGCCAAATGACAGATCAGCAAAATCCACTCCTACTCAAAATGACTTTAGAGAAAGAGGAAGTGAACATAAAAAATAATTAAAAATAAAAAAATAGAACAAGGATTTATACATAAATTATTGTATAGAAGGAGGGAAAGTAAATGAATTACTAAAAATTACTGAAAATAACACAATTTTCAGAAGAGTTTCAGATGATCAAATGGCAATGTTCACCGATGTAGTGGAAAGTCAAAGAAAGAAAATCGAAAAAATTAATTGTTCAGCATATAATAAAAGTCCATGCTGGATTGAAAATGGGATATATTTAAAATACTAGTATGTGCTAAATAACAAAATACAGAAGAAACTGTAAATTTAGTTTGTACATGAGTGGCCATTTCGACAACTTATGTCTCTTCGATGAAGATCAAATCGATATTTGAAAGACCACGAACCAAAAATTTGCAAAATATGATAGAGCACAAATAACCACTTTTTTTACCATAAAGATCTAAACTGAAAGTGAAAGCTACTCTTCATCTTAGTATAAAAAAAGTATGAAGACAAAGAACTTGTATCTCTGTATATATACGAAATAATCTGTGCGATTAAAAATGTCATTCTTTGTTTTGTCAGGTTGCAGTAAATGGCAAGCATTTTTGTGAATACAGACATCGTATTCCTAAGCACAGAGTTAACACACTGTCCGTATCCAGTCCATCAGGACAAGTTACTTCCATTAGGTTTGATGGACCTGGTGCTGTGAGTATAACAAACTTTTATACTTTGTAAAATCAAATCAATATATTGTGTATGATATAGTCTTCTATTGCACGTTTAAAATATAGGGTGAAATCTAAATGTATATTGCATGATATATATTATCACGCAGTTATGTTTAATCTTACAAGGAAATATCCACACAAAATTGTTTCCTTTGCAGTGTCAAGTGCACACAATAGTATATTTTCAATTTTAAAATATTAATAACAAAAGGTTGTCAACTGGGAATTTTCATTTAATATGGACCCCCTCTGAAAAAGAAGGTAATACTAAGCCAGTATTTGGGTCAATGTCAATTTTTCATTACACATTAACAATCGCCATTATATATCCTTATATATCCCGTGTTGTCATAAAAATAATTATTATTTCTCTCCCTGCCGTTCAAGGTTCAGATTCAGAGATGTAACCACCTACATTTCAATATCAAACTAAGAAAGGCTCATCCTTATATGAAAAATGTTGAAAATTTGATAAGAAATGAAATAAAAGAACCTTTGTGAGCAAGCTCACATACCCGACGTCCCCACATTTCTGATAATCCTGCATGATTGAACACTGAAATAAAAACTGTAGGAGGAGTTATCCCGACAAATGATGTACCCTATAAGCAGTATTTTGCATAAAAAAGACAAAAGTTCAAAAATTAGCATTTTTTCTGAACAATGGTCAAAAATCAAAATTCAAATAGTATGCACATCTTTGATATATGAACAACCAACCTGCGAGATAAAAACTTCCTATCTTAAAAACTGTAGGAGGAGTCATACGGACAAATGATGTTCCCTATAAACAGTGTTTTATAAAAAAAAATGACAAAGTTCAACAATGAGTATTTTTCCGAAAAATTATCGAAAATCAAAATCAAAGTAGTATGCACCACAATCAACCTGCAAAATAAAAACTTTGTATCTTATAAACTGTAGGAGGAGTTATCCGGACAAATGATATACCCAAAAGTGATGACGGACGGACGGACCCGGACCAGTCAAAAAATTATATACCCTCCGCAACTTCGTTGCGTGGGGTATAATGATACAGGAGTAAACAATTCAATGAATAAGTTAACCTGAATGTAGACTGTGCCTATTTCAGCTACCTATACACTAGGAACCCGAAGTGGAAAGTGTGCTGTGTTACTTTTATTAAAAGGGGTTCTCCATGGGGATGCCTTACCCAAAATCCCGGCAATTTTTTCCACAAGCGGGAAAATATTTTACAAAGACTTTCAGACAATCTCCCTTTTCTCGTTTCATGGGGATTTTTTTCAGCATTTCCACCTCCTCGATCAACACACTTTCTCGTTTTCACGGGCACTTTTTTGTGACGATCCCGTTTCCCGTACACTTTAAATTGCAAATCCCGCTTCCCGCTTAGTCCCCAACGAGACCCACATTAGAAGACGTAAAAACAGCAATTAAAAACATATAACATTAGCAAAAAATCTATGACTGAGGGAGATCGCACTTTATTTGTAATAATGGGAAGTTTAATTTAAATAAAGTGTACTCGATCAATTGAGTCTCATGAACAAGATCACCATATCTTAAGTCTGCTATGGTAAAATTTGTCGCACTTTATGGAGAAAATCCCATTAACTGAAACGATATTATCTTGGCATATTTGTCAAAAAGGGATATGGGTATTGTTAAACACATAACTAATATCTGTTAGCATTGCAAACATAAAGTAGTGACAGGGGCTGTTGACTTGTGCACGGAAGTGTTTGTATTTGAGTTGTTGCATAAAAAAACAGGAATCCACTGACGGTGGCCCGAGGGTATTTGATTTTTAGCTCAACTGGCTATGCCAGGGTGAGCTTTTGCCATCACTTGGCGTCCGTCGTCCGTCCGTC
>MJUU01038537.1:115088-127701 GCA_002080025.1 Modiolus philippinarum | reverse complement strand
ACTAGGGTATCTAGTTTCAAATTTGTTATTTTGTATGTCTTAGGTCAAACAACATGGCTGCCGTTACTAAAAATAGAACATAGGGGTAAATTACAGTTTTTGGCAAATAACTCAAAAAGCGTTACAGATATCAAAAATCTGACAAAAGTAAAAATGATCAGCATGAGAAGATCTACCCATACTGAAATTTTGAAGAAAATCTGACAACCCGTCTAAGAGTTATTGCCCTTTTTCCGTAAAATTTTCAAAATTTTGATGTTTTTTTATTTTTTATTGAAAAAACTATAACAGATAGAGGTTAAGTTTAAATTGCAAAAATGTTCAGCATGTAAAGATCTACCCACATGGATATTTTGAAGAAAATCCAAGTACCTATATATGAGTGGTCAAATTTTTCTTGATTTTTTACTTTATGTCCTATATTTCAAAAACGCTTTGAGATAGAGGTCAAGTTTAAAATGCAAAAATGTTCAGCATGTTAAGGACTATATTTTATTGAACACATTCAAGTTTTCCAACCGCTTCCAAGATGGCCGCCAGCGGGTAACTTAGTTTACCATCTGATCTAATGGGAAAATTCATACAAAGAACTTCTTCTTGAGAATCACTGAATGGATTTGAACGAAACTTGGCATGAATGATGCTTATGAGGTGCTGACGAAGTGTTGTTGCTTTAGTGCCGATCCATCATCCAACATGGCCGCCAGCGGGGATCTTAATTTTAACATTGGACCCTATATGAAAATGCATACAAAGAACTTTTACTTTAGAACCACTGAATGGATTTGAACCAAACATGGCATGAATGATGTTTATGAAGTGCTGACCAAGTGTTATTACTTTGGTGCCAATCTGTCTCTTACATGCGGACAGCATTGGATCCTATGGGAATGCACACAAAGATCTTCTAGAGAACTGCTAAATGGATTTAAATCAAACATGACATGAATGATGCCTGTCAGGTGCTGACCAAGTGTCACCAGCTGTGAACTTAAGTTAACAAAAGATCTTCTTCTAGAGAACTGCGTAATCCAAACTTTGCTTATGAGAAGCTGACCAAGTGTTGTTACTTCAGTTCGGATCCATCATCCAACATGGCTGCCAGCAATGGGGAAATACATACAAGATATCATGGAAAACCATTGAATGGATTCAATTTAAACATTGCATAAATGAAACTTGTGAGATTTTGATTTGACCAAGCTTGTTACTTTGGTGCTTATCCGTCTTCCGACATGGCCACCAGTAGCAAAACATAGTTTAACATTTGACCCAGTGGGAAATGCATAAAAAGACCTTCTCCTCTGAGACTGCTTGAACAATTTCAGTAGAATTTTGATATGATAGTCCTTATGTGACCCTCTTCAAAGTTTTATGTTAAATAGCTGCCAGCAGGGAACGTAGATTAACTTAGTCCCTTAAGTTTGGAAACTGCATTCAAAAATCTTCTCTGAAACTGCTTGAACAATTTTAATTAAATCTTATAAAAAGTTTCTGATTCTTATGTACATAAACCACCAAAGACGGACCATCAATTTGGAATTATAGTGCTGCAGGTCCCAGGTGAGCGATACAGGCTCTTGAGAGCCTCTTGTTAAAGTTTTCATTTATTAGTAACCATATGTCACCGTTCTTCATAATTCTGCGGAAATCACACATAACTAATAAATGCGTTGGTGGTTTTCGCGGATGGGGTACCGATTCTGATCATATTTTTGATAATCTACATTTTTTATTAACATTAGAATGTTAACTATGAAAAAAAAACGAAATCATATTGTAAATTGTGAATTCCTCAAGTGAATCCGTAATGAATTATCTCGCTCCAATACAACATGGAGTAATGTTTTCTTTAAAATTATTTATAGACGTTTCGCTTTTTTCTGTGTGCTTGATCTGTATCTACACTGAAGACATACGTTGTCGAAATGGCAATTATAATGTCCGTTGTTATCATTATTATTTAATTGTATCGCATACGAAATAATTTAGAAAAAGGAATTTAATTCTTTGTCTGTATTTTGATTAATTTTATGAATCTGAATTTAAAATAACCAATATGGTTTATATTTGAAGAAAAATGTCCTCGAGCCACCAATAGCACAAACATTTTATATCCAAATGATTCCTATATTCTTGTTTCGTTAACTCGACGAAAAGTCTATGATATGTGAAATCAAAATAATGCCATATATCGATAGGTGAAATCAAAATCTATCTTGCATGATTTATTTTATTACGCAGTTATGTTTAATCTTACAAGGCAATACTAGAACAGACATGTTTCTTTTACGAAGATTTCTGATATACATGTCAAGTACTACAATTAATAATTTTCAGTTTCATAACAAAAATGGTTTTCAAATAGGAATTTTCATTTTATCAAGGACGTCCATGATTAATGTTGGGAAAAATTAATAGACTGAGCTGAAAGTGGGGGCAATCGCCATTATATGGACCATATTCTGTTTACTATGTTCGATCGCAAGCCTTGAAGAAGGACCAAGCTTGTCTATTACTTGTGAGGAATTACTTTACGTTTTGTTGGTATCACTAACAGATATTTAAGGCAAATACTTCATATGGCATGTTCAATCTTTGCTTATTTTGTCTTGCATAAATCAGTCCTAGTACTTGAACAAAAAAAGTAATTGCTACCTTTTTGGTCGTCATGAAAATATCAATATATATTACGCAGGGAGGACATTGTAAACCAGAAAGCCACACAAAGATCAAGCTTGGTCCTATTTCTTTTGAATTTGGATCAAAAACACCTGACCATCACCATCATCATCATGGTCGTGGACATCAAGTAAGTCGAGATCCAGCCACTGCCATACTAACAAATTTCACCAGCGCCATCTTTGAGAACCACTGCGACCTGCACTAATATCACCTTTCCCAATATTGAACCAAACATTAATATTAAACATAGATTTAAATCTTACATAGTTTAATTACTGATTTATAACGAATTGCATGGATTTCAACCAATTTCTATGTATTTTAATGTGCATTATTCTGCTGCTGCTAATTTATATACCATCTGTCCGATCCATAATCTTGACAATTTCTACTTCCTATGTAAAGTAGTTCCTATAAAGAGTATAATGTTTCAAAAGTGTTAAGAATGAATTGATTGAATAGGCAATGATAATAAAGTTCACATGTAAAATATAAATCTAAATAAAAATCTTATATATTTGAATAATTCAGGAAATCACTTTATATCTAAACAGAATGCATTTTTTTGTATAAAAATATATGTTTTGCAATGACCACAAAGATACTATAGAACAAGATAAAAATGGTGTAGTTGACCACGATTAAAAAGTAAAAAAAGCACACAAAAAATGTACAAATTAAAAAACATCTAAAAATTACAAAAATGAGAAAGAAGGGGTGATTGCCCTCATCACTTCTTTCTCATTTTTGTCATTTTTAGATGATTTTTAATTTGTACATTTTGGGTTTTTTTTTACTTTTTAATCGTGACCAACTATATCCTTCAAAACTACAAGTCGGATGCAAGAAACGAAAGTACCAAACTTCCAGCATATGTTGTTAACCTTGTCTAGTTGTACACCTGATACTTAAAATTTAGATTTTACAAGGAAGTTTTTCGAGCCAAAAAGCTCATTTGCTAATTCCAACTTTTAACCCACAACTCACCCTAAACTGTAAGCCATTTTTCAACCACACCTGCAGGATATCTCCTGCCTGATACTTACAATTTTGATTTTACAGATTTTACGAGCCAAAAGGCACATTTGTTAATTTGGTTTGTTAATACGCAATTCCATCACAACCACAAGTCAAATTCTAAGCAAACTTGAAGGACATGTTTTTCTCCTGATCTTATTGTGCACCTGATAATCAAAATTTTTATTAAATAACTTTTAGAGGTTCACTGAGCCAAATAGCTCAATTGTTAATTCGGTTTGTTAATCTGCAAGAATTTATTTTCTTAACAAATTTGCAGGATGTTTTCTCTTCTGATCCAGACATGCAACTCCTACTTAAAATTTTAATTTAATTAATTTTAGAGGTTAACCGAGTCAAAAATGGGTCTTCTCTACGGCAGGCGACACAAGTGTTCTACGGAACACCCATCTTTTTTTTAAATTTTAGTCCCCTATTACCTTTACATTAGATTGAGTTCAGATTTCATGACAAATAATACTTGATGTTCTAATTATAAATGCCCTCTGATATATATTTAGATAACTTCAACCAGAGAAGGAAGAAGTCGGAAACGAGAGACAACCTCCTCGTCCATTTGTTGTTCATTTGTTTGTATTAATATTCGCTCTCCACTGTTTGTAGTACCGGTATTAAATATTTTGACTTTTTCACAATCTTTAATCTGAGCAATGCAGGTCAAAGTTGCCGTATTTTAATCAGAAGAATCACAACTACTAGTATTCCATATGCATCTACTTACAAAATATTATTGCTCAATAAATTGTGGTATCTTTAAAGCTAAATAAAAAAAAATAATTAGCTTCTCATGCACCTGCCTCGACATATCAAATGGTACCCCATTTTACATTTCTATTAAAAATTTTAATAAATATAAACAAAAAACACCTGCCTCATTTCTTTTAGGAGATTTCAGCACTGTAAGATGCCTCATTATGTTTTGCAGCAAATAGAAAGAAAAATCATCTCCCTCCCTGCCTCATCATTTTTTATGAAAAATGGCTTGAGAATCTAACCATTATTTTTGTATGGCCTTAGATCTGATCACAACTGAGTCGAACGGGAACTTCGTGACTATACAAGACACATCTGTTGTGAAGTTATTTATAATGTTTTCTTTACAGATGCCACAACCAAGTTATCCACCCGCAGGAGGGTACCAACCACCTCCACCTCAACCAGCCGGAGGATATCCAGGTGGTCCAATGATGAACCCAGTAAGTTAAATAAGGGCGTAGACTTTATAATCAGCAGCATTTTCCGTTTGCATTAAGACTTCATAGGGGTGTCACTCGAAACTGAATACATATTCTCTTGGTTTTCAGTGTGCAAAATGAAACCAACTAGTAAAATATTTATTCGGATTTTTAAAAACTTGGGGCATCCTACATATGGGGGGTTAATAAAGTACCACCCCCCCCCCCGGAATTTCAGTAATGCAACTTGCCACTGCGATAACTGAGATCTTGTTCAGTGAAAATAAAATCAACATTTTGAATGATAATTGCACTGAAGAGACATAATTTGTCGAAATGGCCATATCCAGAAAGTAAATTCACAGTAACTTCTGTATTTTTTATATAAGCATAGATCCTTAGATGATACTCGTTTTCTAGATGTTTACAGGAAAGTGCTGTTTCACGTGAAAAGTAATTTCATCCAACAGCATCAATTCAACAAACCAAAAATATATATATATATAAATATAAATTTTTGATACTATGGGTCTGTTCCCATTTCATCATAGTGAAGAAGCACCGGCGGATCAAGCCTCGAAAAGGAGAGTTCAAAATCAGTTTCTGGAAAAGAGGTTTCTAGACTGTTATCCGGCAGTTTTTGTCAAAAGTTTTCGAAATTTTGGATGAGGTTCCTCCCACAGAAACACATCCCAGCTGGATCGGTTGATGAAAACTGTAAAGTGAAAGAACCGATTCAGAGTTGCAAAGGCATTATTGGATTGTTATAACTTTGAAAATTTGGATTGATCAAAATGTCTTCTGTGATGAAACCGAGCTTGCTCAATGTCGTTTATGAGGATGGAAGTCGAATAAATGAAGACGGCCCATTTAAAAATATCATTGGCCATCTTCACATGGGGAAATCGATGAAAAATCATTTTAAGTAAATACGTTATTTTTCTCTTATTGTAGCCTGTGCCACTAGTAACGCCAATTCAAGGAGGGATATTTCCCGGTAAAATGATTTACATTAGTGGTGTACCGAATCCTACCGCAACAAGGTAATTTTATAAAGTTTTTAATATCGATAGTATAATATACTAATAGGGAAAGAGTTGGGGTGTCATGTTAGAAAAATGAAAAAATAAACAACAAAACAAAACTCCTTCGAAAATATCCAAAAAGCATTAATTAAAAAAAAAAAACAATATAATTGAGGAGAAACTTTTGTAATATAAATCGGAGTTCAAACAAAATTACCGGGCCTTTATTATAAGAACAAACATCCGGTTTGTGTTGTCATATAGGATAAATAGCGAAGTAAAAACGTCAATTTTCAAAATTGACCATGATGTCAGTGCGAATTATTCCTCTTAGGAAAATATGTAGGAACGATAAACAGACAAGTTAAAACATAAAAGATTAAGAAGAAATACATGTTTTTTCAAATCTTTGAAAATCCTCTTGTGAATAAAGTATAATGAATATTCATAAAATTATAATGGAAAAAGGAATTAATGAAGATGTAAAATATATATTTACTTAGGTTTACAGTGAATTTACAGTGTGGTGCATACGAAGGATCAGATATAGCTTTACATTTCGACGTCAGATTCAACGCTGGCTCAGATTACAACGTTGTTGTACGAAATTCATGTCAAAATGGATCCTGGGGATCAGAAGAACGAACATTACCATATTTCCCATTCATGCCAAATGCAAGCTTCGACATGATTATCCTAGTAGAACAAAATCAGTTTAAGGTAAGGCCCTATCAAGTTAATTTGTAGATTCTCATCCACCTGTAACAAAACATCTGGGGTGGGCGGGGGGTTTATTTTATATTTTTTTCTGATTTTCACTAAAATTGATAGGAATTTAAAGAAAATTTCTGAATAATTGAAAATAAAAAAAAAAGAATGAGCTTTGAAAAAATGGGGCGGATGGGGATGAGAATCTATTAATTTGATGTGGCCTAAAGGAAACATTGTATTAGAATAGTATTAGGGAGACATAATATGTCAAATACTCATTTTACCATTATACCATAGCACCTTATTTTTGACCATCATGTAATATATACATATTCATTTATACCAAATGAACGAAGAGCATTATATATTTTGTATTTACAACTTTTTCTAAATGATTTTTAAAGGCAAATATGTACCATATAAAGCTATTTAAGGGTAAAAGACAATCAAAATTGATGAACAAAATGTACAGAGACGTTTTCCAGACAATGCCTTTACTCCATTTAATCTGTACCATTAAATGTATTTAGAAATGAAATTTCATTTTTAAGTGCATGATTGATGGGAGGAGACCTGGAAAGAATCCTAAATAGAACTTTACTCTATAAGTATATGTACATTTTGATATTATAATGTGTATATTCTTACATTTCAGGTGGCCGTTAACAATCAGCATCTATTTGCCTACCCGCATCGTTTACCATACCAGAGAGCTGACTCTTTGGTAGTAAAAGGCGACATAAGACTTACCCAAGTCCGTTTCCAGTAAAGTAATAAAAAGAAAATGACAATTTATACCAATGACAGTGTAGTATTTAATTTCAAGTGCAATGAAAAATCTAATATATGTAAAATGTTATTTTTTAATTAAACTTTTGTTCACGTTTGTGCCTTTTTTGTGTACCGTGTGCCGGATGCAGACCGTGTATCGTGTTGGTGTGTTTGTCAAAATTCTGCACTTCTCTTATAGATATAGAATTAGTTTTCCCTAACTAAAATTTTATTATGAAGGGTCAAAATTTATTATTTGAATTGCTACAAAAAATAAGCGCAATGCTTTTTTAGAAGAGATGTTTAATTGTGGCAATTCAAACTTGCAATTTTATTATACTTCCAAAGAAATCATTTCTGTCTTAAATGTTAACTCTGGGACAAAAGTTGTCGAAAAGCCATATACAAAAACTACATTTACAGTAACTTCGTCATTTTGTTGTTTGTTACCACTGGGTAGATACCACTTCTGGAGGACGGTAAGTCCCCGAGGGTATTCACCCAGTAGTCAGTACTTCGGTGATAACCCGGAAGCCGGTTTTATTTGGAAACTTGCAATATCTAATTTTTTGTTCGTAAATTTTGTTGAAAACTAAGGAATATGTCCCTCATGCAAAGCTCTATTCTTAGCTGATTTTGGTTTTCCATTTACATCATATTTAGTCGTTCTATATCAGCCATCTTTGAGGTTATGGTCTTCAGAATGGTAATTTAAGATTTAATCTGCACTGATGAGACATAAGTTGTAGAAATCACCATATGCAGAAACTAAATTTACAGTAATTTCGGTATTTTGTTGTCTGATAATTTATATTGTGAAAGTTAATGCATTTATCTGGTCTCCCCATTCACTGAAACTTCATGTCAGCATGCAGCGGTGTTGCTTTTTTTTATTTGAAATTTCTTTAACAACTCACAAGGTTAAATATTGTTGAGTGATGAGCTAATAATTATTTGCTCTTTTTGTTTTCCAAACTCCTTGCATATACATATATTGTGTTTCTGTTTTGGTGGTGTTTTTGGGTTTTTGCGTACTTTCTGTGTCTCTTTTTAATGTTAATGCATCAAAATTAATAATGTAAGAGTTGGAAATTTGATATCTTTCCTCAAAATATAAATCAACAAAAACACATATTAAGATGAAGAAATAAATTACAAAATCACCGAAAATATTGCAGTTATATTTATGTTTGCGATCACATCAGGTGCAATTACTTCTTGTTAACTTTAACCTTTAGGCCACAGCATAAAAGCCTCCCATCCCTTTTTTCCTTTCATCGTAGTTATTAGTAGTAGAGTATTATCATTTTCTGGACCAATAATTATCATTTGATGGAATTCTACCTAGTCACATAGATTTTGATTCATTTAAAGATATGATAAAAACATTTTTTTTTGTAAATTCCATGAAATTCTCAAAGGCCAGTAATTTATTTTTTTTCTACATTGTTGATTTCTACATAGCAACAATACTCCTTATTTCATTTTTAATCAAATCAAACATTTTTACTTCAAAAGTTTTGAGACTTTGGATGAATTTTCTGACACTTTTAAAGACCAGTTACATTTTTGAATTCTAACTAGCAAAAAAGGCTTTTCTCACCGTTCATTGAAGATCTTATGGTGGCTTTGAGTTGTTATTACTCCCTTTTGGGTCGTTGTCTCTTTGACACATTCCCCGTTTCCCTTCTTTTTTCTATTTTATCAATAATTTGATTCATTTTTTTTTTTAAAGCCAGTGTCGTCTATGTGGGAATCTTTGCTTAACCAGTGGATGCCAAGACATTTCCCAATAAACATTTAATTGATCGCGGCGAACCCAATAACATTCAAAACTGCTGCAATTCAAATAACCTTCAACACTCAGAAAGCCAAACCGCTTAACAAAACTTGCAGGGAATATATTAGCACAGCCAGCAGAATATATCGGCACAATGACACCAAAAAAATATGGAATTGCTAATCAGACAAATTAATTTCTGCCACTCGATGGAATAACTGAATTTTGACCTAAGTCTGATATCTAACGATAACTCGACAACAAACCAAATACACATTAAAACAGTGCCAGGAGTGTAACAAAATGCAAATTAATCCATAAAGTCTGCAAAAAACACAACAATTCAATGAACTACGTGGCGAGAGGTGTTAGTATTATCCTAACTATAAATATTAAATAAGTACTTATGGTCATTATATTCCCTTGTGTTCACAGTAAATATAATTATAGAACCTATTTATCAGGTTATATTTCCACTCTCGTGAAAAACATTTAATAATTTAAATCATAAGTCTTAGTCCGGACAAGAACATAGGAAATTTTTAAAATTACTGTTCTGATAACGGGGCTCGTCCTTTGTTCCAGAGAGTGATCTTATTGTTGTTATTAAGTTTACTTATATATACTTACAATATAAAAAGATTTAAAAATCATTTCAGTGGATTATGATGTAAGGGGCAATAAAAATAAGTTATTTGTTACAAATCTTCGTTAAAATAATTAAGAAAATTTCAACATGAATAAATACGCTGTAGACACGGGCAAGGTAAGTCATTTAATATTTTGATATTAAAATGTCATTGATGGTTATTTCAGTTCTAGTATTGTTTGTGTTTGATGACATACAAAAGTGCATGGGTGTTCCACGGAACACACGTGTCGCCTGAACTATATCTATTGAAAATTCTTATGTTTGTAAGAGAATGACAAAGTACAATAATTTCATGGTAATTTTTAAGAAATATAAATAAAGCAGAACAAAATACATGGTGCACATCTACAATATTTATTTAAGCACTCCTACAATTAAACAGAGAAGATAACAGGAAACACGAAAAAAATACAATCACATACCACAATCCACCAGGGAATCGCACAAGAAAAATACAAAAGCAAACGTTGACAACTGAAGGAACTCGTAAAAGCCAGACTTGACTTGGTACCAGCGGCAATATCAAGAGCTAGCGGAAGGGTTAAACCGGTTTATGGGTACCCAAGTTTTATTGAAATAACACTTGTTTCTGATAACTGTTGTATACCATAAAAACAGTAATTAATCTGAAGAGACCAAGTAGAATTATAGCTTACAAATCTAAAAAAAAAACTTCGTAGGCAAATAAAAAGCCGATTAATATCAGTTACATTTAAAGGAGGAACACCCAAGATTCAATAACCTTTAATCACAAAGTCAGTTGACAAGGAGTATAAAAATCAAAGATGAAACAAATGCATGGTGCCAATCTGCAATATATAAGTATTCCTATAAATCTGTTAAAATGTACCTAGGGATTCAGGAGAAGCTGAGGACAATGGTGGCACACCCTGAATACAATGAGAAATCTAAAACGACCAGGTCTGGCAATAATTGCTTGAGGATCTGTAAAAAAATCATGAAAAACAAATGCGCAGAACACATCAACAATATATACCGAAGCATTCCTCCAAGTTTATTAGAAAAATAGAAAATTGTTAAGGAGTGGTGGATAAAGGGGGCAATACACTTAGACTCAATAATCTTAAATTGCAAAGTCTAAAAATGAAAAATAATGAAACAAGTGAATGGTGAACATTCAAAATATATGTTTAAGCATTCTTACAAGTTTTGTTGAAACGTACCTAAGGTTATAGGAGTAGTTGCAGTAATGGAGGCATAACCTTGATACCATGAGAAATCTAAAACGACAAAGTCAAAACTAAGCATGAAAATGTGGAAAAATATGTGCCCGGTGCATATTTCTAATATATACTGAAGCATTCCTCCAAGTTTGGCTGAAAAATACAAAGACCTTCAGGAGAACTTTCGGATAACGGATAGATTACATAAGACCCAGATAAGCTAAAATAACAATAAAACGCCAAAATCAGCCCGATGAGGCACATGTCACTCCTGCAGAATACACAGAACCATTCAACTTTCAGCTAACTAAAGTATCATCTATACTGAAGTCACTACAAATCTAGTTTAGTGTATGGCTATTTTGACTTTTTATGTCTCTGTAGTGCAGATTAAACCATAACATTTGGAATTCCATAATGCAAACCTTTGAAAAATCTCATAGACAAAAAATAACCAAAAAGGTCTAAATGAAAAACCAAAATCAATTATAAGGAGAGAGCTACGCAAACGGAAGATGCTTGACTAACTTTAAGTAAAAGTTTCAGGTCAGCACTAAAGTATTGATCTCTTTCATTCAAGCCGCTAAGTTTTAAAGTATCCAGTATGAAAATGACGCCTGTTTCAACTTACGTCCTTTTTTTCTTAATCATCTTAACTACACGAAACCATTATGTTCATATCTTGGTAGCAGATGGGGGAGTCTGAAATGGTTGCCGACATGACAATTCGTATCGAAGTGACCTACTATGAGTGTATGATCATTGTTGGAGGATGTTGAATGTTCTTATCCGAGAGTAACGATGGGAGCTTCTTACTGATGAAGTATGTTAGATGACCTCCGTTGACAATATGGACGTATTCTCTTTCTTGAGGGATGTTTGGTGACCCCTCCCCCTTTGAGAGTATGAATTTCATTGTTGCAGACTGTTGTGATAGCTAGTTACCTCACTTGACAGTTTTGATGCATACTCATTTTTGAAGGCCTTGAAGTCACCTCACCATACAGAATGTGTGTATGCTTATCGTTGAAGGATGTTTGGTGATCTCTTCAAACAGTTTAAATATCTTTATCATTGCTTAAGCCAGTTAGGTGATTCCCAAAGGCAGCATCTGTGAGTGCTTTTTGTTGAAGACTGAGTGGATACCTCCTCTAACAGTATAGATAGTGCATACATCCCCTGAAAGTAGATAATAGATGCATCCTTTGATGGTATAGATAATAGATACATCCCCCTAACAGTATAGATGTGAGATATTTAACGACATCCCATTGTATGGTTGTTAGGGTCTAGCTTACTACTGTAAGGTGCTTGGTGACCTCTACTGAAAGTTTGGTTGGAGGCTTTTGAATACCTCCAAACAGTATTGTTGTGAATAGTTGAAAAATGATTGGCTACTTCCCTGATTGTAGATGCGTGCGATTCGGTAAGCCTATCAAAAGTAACCCTGTTAAGGGAAACTCTCACAGAATGAGTGTATTGTCGAAGAATGATTGGTTACTTCCCTGAGTATAGATGCGTGCGATTCGGTAACCACCCCCTCAAAGGTAACTCTGTTTAAGGAAACTCTTACAGAATGGGTGCATTGTCGA